>BSSO01008354.1:0-10211 GCA_030267885.1 Mesembryanthemum crystallinum | reverse complement strand
TAAAACGATTTATCTCCTTTCGAACAAATCTTGACATATGAACGAGACTAATACCCATCTATTTTTCTTTTTCTTTTTGAACGTTAGGAAAAACCTATCTTCTTGGCAGTCGTGATGTCGTTGATATACATTGTATCTTCTATATTATGATACAAATTTCATATGCTTTATTGATTGTTGATGTAGAGTGATACATGTTAAGTAACCATCTCAAGTTAAGAGTTTTAACTGATAGTTGGAGGTTCAATCGACCTCTTGGTTATTGTGGCTCTAATACTATGTAACAGAACCATCTCAACGAAAGTTTAATCTGATAGTTGGATACCCAATCAATATCTCCAAATAATAAAATAGTATTCTTACAGGGGATTAAAAATATTGCGAATATAAAATTGTTGTCATGTAAAAAATTCAATGAATAACCAACACATTAAATTGTTTTTATAAAATTATAATAATAAAGGAAATCTATCTCATTTTCATATATATACTCCTAATATAATATTGTGATTATCAAGTACTACACACTTTCAATCAACTGTAGATTTAACCCGTGCATCGCACGGGATCACAAACTAGTGAATATTAATATGTGAGAGTAAAAATAAGTTGTTGAACGAAACTTAACTAAATTGATTGCAGAAATGATATGAGTAATGAACACACCTAATCAATTTCTTATTTTTAGAAGCTCGATGTCTTGTATATCCTAAAGATTAAAAAGGCCAATGACTTGTGTATCCACCACAATGGTTTACTTGTGTTAATTAGTTGCAACGTTATTGTGTGGTTGAAAATTCAATTCATATAAGACGTCTTCTCTAGATTAAACACCAAAAAAAAGTTGCAAAGTTACTGACCTTTATTAGCTCTATTATTTTTCACAGAGAATTACAATAATTTATACTCCCTCCGTCCACAAATAAACTTTGCAGTTACTTTTTGCACACAAACCAAGGAGGAGCTGAATTGACTATCTAACCCTTATTAAGTGAATGAGGAAAGTTTGAATTTAAATGGGAACAAAAACAAGGAGGGTTATTTTTGGAACAATTGGGACAATTCAAGGCCAAAAAAAGAAGTGGAAAGTTTATTTATGGACGTATCAAAGTGGAAACTGGAAAGTTTATTTGTGGACGGAGGGAGCAACTTTTTTGTACTAAACTTCTTTGTAAGGAAAGTACAAAGTGTTTTAAATTAATTTTTATATTTTTTCATAATAAGGAAGAAAGTTCATGAACTTGAACGTACAAAATCCAAATATTGCATAAGAAAGTTCAGTCATGATTCATTATTTCAGAAATATTTAATTAATCGCAGTCAACAATTAATTCTTTAAAAGTCAAATTTTATTGAAAATTCCCTAACTAAATTTATTGAATCTACTTTCTTGGTTGCTAATATGCATGCATAATATGAATAATTTTATTGGGTCTCTCTCTTATTCCCTCAATTTGTCACTTGTTTGGGTTTTATTTTCAATATCAAATTGATTGAAGAATCTGTAAAGTAGCTTGCTTTCCAATTACAAAGCCAAAAACATTCAATTAAACATTAGCAACTAAAATTGGACATTCAATCTCACCTTACAATCTTCAATTAACCCAAATTATTCAAATAACCTAATATCCACATTACTCGAAATCTTACCCTAATTATCAAACTCAAAAATTCAAAAGAGGTAAGAGAAACCCATGTGGAGAGAAATTTTTTCCGTAATTAGCAAAGTTACAAAAACCATGAGTGTAGTTTTTCAAAAGAGTCAACAATTATAAAGGAGAATCATGGTAGCCACAAAAAGGAAGGATAATAGAAGGGAAAGAGAGAGAAAAACAGAGGAGGGAAGGGGGTAAATGGCTGGGAGGGTTTACATCAAATAAGGGGTATTTTTGTCCAAAAATTATGAATTTGACCGAAAAATATGAAAATTGGCCGGAGAGGGGGTACAAGTTTTTTTTATAGGAGGGTTCGTCACAAGAAAGGTACTCCTGTATAGGGGGGTTGGCTGGTTTGATTTTTGTGAAATGTTTGTCCAATTATTTCTTTTTATTGCCATAAGGGGGTAACATAGCAAACCTCCATGCAGAGGCAAAAATGTTGCCATTCTTTTACAAAAGAATAGAGCTTAGCATTGTAGCCAAATTGGTGCAACTGTAACACCTTTTTTTGTCCCTATCATTCTTTTCCTCTCCCAATGTCAAAATCTACAGAATCAAACAATCCATGAACTCTAACATGGCTATATCTACAAACTGAACTAACAACCAAATTAAAAATCAATACTGCACCCTTTGAATTGGGATTTTGCAGGTTTCAAAATAGTACCAGTAACCATTAAAGCAAGCACAGTTAAGAACAGAGCTCATCAAATGATGATGGGCTATACTATACCCTAGCCTACTCACCCTATTGCTGCAAGCTACACTATTCTTCTTCTTCTATTGCTGCTTTGCTTTCTCTCTTTAAAACTTTGTTATTATTGTTGGGTTTGAATTGATCAAAAAAGATGCTTTTGTGGGGTTTTAATTTGGCCTGTTACTGCAGAATTTTTTTGGGTACTGTTGGAATTTCAGTAACTATTTTGCACTGTTTTTCTGCTTTTTGCTCTTAATTATTTACCTTTCATTGTACTTCTGCAGCTCTTTCTATTCTGTAACCATAAGAAGCTTTTAGAAAAGTGATGAAGATAAAAGGTTTTTACTTTTAGGTGGAATCTGCTTTTCTATTCTTCTTTGTTCATCAGATCTTAATCAGCTTTTCTCTGGGCAGAGTTAGATTCTGGGACTGTGATGTGTGATCTAGGACTACTGATCTTGGCCCAACTCTTCTGTTGTTGCAATTATATTTATCAAAGACTATATCTTACACAATTACTCCCATAGGCCTTAGCATAGCATGTGATGAAAGGGAAGGAGTCTGGAAGGACATCCACGGTGAGAGTCTTAAAATTCTTAAATTTTGTGATTTTTAAAAATCTTGAAAACTCTCTTGTCGTACGTACCCTCACCATTAAAATAATATTTTAGTTGATGAAAATGGACGAGCCTTATAAAAAATTGGAAAAATTCCATTTTGGTGCCTCGACATATAGTGTAATATTAAACTGGTGACCTCAATTTCAAGTATTCCCATTTTGGTGACCTGAGATCTGATAAAAAATTTCACTTTAGTTCTTATCTCTGACTACGTTACTTTTTCCGTCAGTTTTGTTGACATGACATATGGTAGAAAGCTTATTCTCACATTTAATGAACAAAAGAAGTTGTAGTTACTTTATTTCCCTCACTTGGTGGATAAAATTGTCAAAGTGATTATTGTTTCAAGCTAGAAAATGTTAGTTTTCATACGCAAAATTACTATAACGGTCATTGTAAACTAACTGGTTGTCTTAATGTAATATGCCACATCAGCAAATTGACGGAAAAAGTAACGGAGTTACAGGCAAGTATTAGAGTCAAACTTATATTCAAATCTTAGGTCATCAAAATGAGAATAGTTATAATTGAGGTCATCAGTTTAATATTACACTATACGTCAAGATACCAAAATGGAATTTTTCCTAAAAAATTAGTGGGTCTTAGAAATGTTAAAGGTTTAAACGATTGTAATGTAAAGATTAAGAAGTCTGAAGTTGGGTCTTAAAACCAAAACGCCGGCGTGGGAGGTCTCAACAGTTTTAAAAATTTTAACCATTGTGGATGCCCTGATAGTTGAAGTAAGGTTTCACATTTGAGCCTTATGCATGAAAACTTCGAAATTAAAACACCTTTTTCTCGTAATGAGTACAATTTAATTGATTTGAACATATTGATCTTTATTATTATTGTATTATCTTCTTGTACAACCACATTATCTACATTTTATATGGAATAATTTATTAGTAAAAATACACTAAGTTATACCGATGCTTCAAAAAATACACTAAGGTATACGAATTTGAAAAGTTAATTGCAATTCATGACATCTATGATCGAATTTAGTAAATTATGCTTTAAAAACCATCAAAAGCAATAGTGATCCATCAAACATGGGCAAACGAAACCTTTAAGGTTCTCAACAGCCTCGATCAATGCTTTTGAACCCTTCCATATGTCCCTCCTTCATGGGTATAAAGCTTAAAAAGTGCAATTTCAAACCTAATGGCTTCTAATGGCCATTACCTCTTTAAACTCAATGTTTACTTTAGTCGATTCGATCACCGTAATCATGATATGTATTCAAGTTTCCATAACAATATATATCTATGTATTTTGCAAAATCTCGGTATACCTTAATGTATTTTTACTAAACCTCTAAATATTTTTAAGGGAAGTTTGTGGGCTTTCCCCTACCCATTGGGAATGGGTTCCGGGACCAAGACCATCAATCATAGGCCTAACCCTATAGATTGATTTGGGCTAAATGAGAGCAATATTTCTAACCCTACATGGGCTACATCCGCATTGATCCATAAACGGTAGTCGTCAACTCAAGCCCACTAAAGCAATGTAGCAACTCGTGTCGGCCCAACTGTAGGCCCATTGGATTAGAATTTCTGCTTCGAAAGCGCAAAATTTAACAGGCAGAAGCCCAATGTTAAGTGGCGAACAACGGCTCATTAAGTGTAGATTTATAGCCGTTTGGGCTGGGCTTCAGTTAGTACTACAAAGAATTGGTTGCCATTGTTGATATGCAGGCCTAAAGCATTGTTATTTGTTACTCAAATGGGCCTTAACAATCATAAAAAAAAAAAAAAAAAAAGCCCAAATGGTAAGTTAATAGTCTCAGAAGATTGGGCCTTAAGGATTTGGCAGAATGGGCCAAATAGAGTTTGAATCTATTTTAATGTAGCATCTAATGGGTTGAACCGATTGTGATTTGTGGATCAAACGAATTGAATGGGAGCACAAGTAAGCCCCTTGCCAGTTAAAAATCACAAAAACTTATATAATACAGTTAATATAAGACAGCCTCAGCCTCAGCCTCATACTTGGAGTAGTAAGAAGTGGTACTTAGTGGTAGTAAGTACCACCTTTTCTACATGACCACCTAAAATTATTCCATATTAGGGAAATTGCATTGATTTTCTTCATCGTCTACTCTATCGATCTTTTTATCGTAAATTATGAATCAATTACCACCTTATAACTATTATAGAAAGACCCGTTTAATGTGCCTTTATTATTATCTATATTAGTATTAAGGCTAAGTTCTCTTCATGTTATTTTTGTTGATAATTACTGTTGATTATTGATTTTTGTTGAACTTTGTTAATTTTGTTGATTCTCGTTGATTTTTGTTAATTCGTTAGAGTAGGCAGAGAGCAACTTTCTTTATTTTTATTTATTTTTTATTGATTTTTGTTCATTTTGCTGAAATCAACAAAAAAAAAGTTGAGGAGAACAAAGCCTAAATAATTACAATGTTATTCATGTGCCTTTATTTTTAAGCAACTATCATATAATCTCTATGGCTTTAGCTTATACAATATTCTTCCCAATTTTATCAAATTACATAATTAACCTAGCAAATAAATAAAGAAAAAGAAAAGAACAAATGTTAGACATATGAAGGAAATAAATTAAAATCTAGATGAATGACAATCTAATCTAATTAACCAATAAGTATAAGGCAAATTCTTGTTTCAGACGTGTCTTATCGGATTATTAGATGAGACGCATGAATAATAAGGATTTGCAGGTTGGGCCTAGATCCACTTATTGAAGTTGCGTTAAGTGGTGGCCTCATTGAGACTAGTCTCATAAAAGACAAGCTGTAAGTATAATTCATAAAGCGCTCAACCAGCAATTGTTATTTTAACCCTTACATATACGGGACCACGAGCTATTTCGTATGATAATGAGACTAGCTAGATTGTGATATGTTTGAATTATAGAGGTGTGAGGCGCAGCATAGTGGTGCGGCCTCCCGATTCTGTGGCCTTGACCCGAGATCGAATCCTCATCCCCCCTCCCTTTGTATGACTAAAGCTAAGCATGAAGGTCTAGTCAGCTTCTCCCTCCAACCAAAAAAAAAAAAAGAATTATGGAGAACCACGTCGGAGTTTACATGAAGTAAACTTTTATATATTTCTTTATTCCTTTGAATTCTATGATCTTTATTCATACATATATTTAAATAGTGTTGTGTTATAAGAGGGATATAAGTGCAGTTCCATGAACCACATAATATGTGTAGAGTGTATCGGGACCATGTGTCGACCTTAGAGGGGGTACAAAATGATGGGAGGTAGAAAATGCAAACCTAACATGCTAGTTCCTTCTTGGGGAGACATGTCATGCCAATTGGAGAAATAAAGAAGTCTCTACGGCTAAAGTTTGAGCAAATCATGGAACTTAACTTCAAACATCAAATCAATTCATGATAAGATTCAACTTTTTTCAATATGGTTGAAAGATATATGTTGAGGATATTAAAAGGAATGGTGGGGAGAAAGAAAAAGCTAGCTACTACAGTAATATATAAATGAAGTGGGATCCTAATTTTATCGATCGGTGTGTATGTTCATTTCAACTTAACAATTTTATACCGTTCAGTTTAGTTAGGCAAATTGCTTTTAAAATAATTTCACATATTACCATGTAATCAATTAGAATCTATCTCATTTAGTTAAAAATGTTCAGTTCACTTTAATTCAAATCGTTATAGTTGAAATGAATATAGCTGTAAAAGTTTTTAGACTAAATTTTTATTGGTTTATAGTATGTTGTTACCTCTCTCATTTCAATTTCATAAACCTTGCGCAATCCCAATAATCAGATTTCCTCAAAACAACCATGGTTGTGAGTTGTTTTTATCAAATTAAGATCGTGAGTGAGGTCCCAACACAATTAAAAGTCACCCATGTTCATATAAAGAGTCACATTGTTTCCTTACAAAGTCACCCCAACACAAAAATCATATATGTCCCATAAATACTCATCATCTCCATTTCCTAAAAGGCCACACCTTGTCACGATAAGATAGTTTCATGCAAGTTTTATGATGAACTCATACATGCATCTATATTGTATATTCACACACACACACACAAATATATCTACCTAGCACAAAATATATATTTATGTGTGTGCATGGTTCATATACTATATGGGTTATGAGACTTGTTTCTTATAAGGTGGACAAGAGTTATAGGGCTATGACCCTAATAAACTTATCCTACAACATAGTGCCCTCCTAGNATCCATGATGTTGTTAGCTAGCTAGCTAAAGTAGCTTGTGGCTTGAGTGAAGTGATAGATCATGATGGTTAAGTTTTAGATAAGGAGACAAAAAGAGTTGGAGAGAGAAAGAGGGAAGGAAGGAAATGGGTATGTATTATGGTTGCACTAAAGGGGTAGCCATGTGAGATGAATGATGGTGCTAAATGGGTGTTGTCTATGTATATGGTGGTGCCATATATGCCTTATAGGAGGACAAAGGGTATGGTGTAATAGTGACCCCTAAGGTCTCCTAAAGACACTAGTTGGGTCCCTTAATCCTATAATTAAATTTATCTTAGTATTCATATAATCTTGATTTAGTTGTTAATTAATAATTGTGCCGTTTCAAATTGCTCATGAGCCATAATAATTCATGCTATATATAGTTTTCTAGCTTATATATATAGGGGCGTGCATGCATTAATCTTAGTATAGTTTATCATGATACTTATTGTAAACATTGTTTAGTGAAGATAATACTATCGGATTAGATGAAGATTAGTGTATGTCCCCTCCTTTTCGAGCTTAATTAGCACGTAACTCGAGGTTTAATTTGTTAAACCTCGATCGGTACGATGATTGGCTCGATGAAGTTGAAGTTGGCAAGATTAATAACTTTGGTAATATAATGATTCATGATATTCTCATATCTTTTTAATGTACTTGCATGAATCTTTTAATTGTACTTATTTCATGGGTTTAAAATGTATAATTACATCACTTTAAACGCACATGAAGATCATAGAGAGAAAAACAAGGTAATTAAAATCTTGAGTGCCCTTTTTGTGTAGAGAGGGACAAGTTATATAGGCCTAATTAATTGTTTATTTAATGAGATAATGAGATTTCACACACCTTGAAAGGCTGATGATTGGGAGAGTGATTTATGCAAAAGATCAGAGCACACGGTTGGTTCCATTTTAATTTTACAAGGTGTCTTAATCATTTGAGACACCACAATATTAATTGAAATATATTGAGTTGGTTCTTTCAAGCAATGTGAAAGGCCAAGGATTGTCCTAGGATTTGGAATATCTAATTGCATTAGTTTAAGGAGTATATGATTTGAGGCAATTGTATCAATTATGATGCTTTCTTAATTATTTGGAAAAGTTCATCTCTATAAAGCTCTTATTATTATTGTTCATATGTTTTCTTTTTTCTCTAATAAGTCATTAGTTTATTTTTATGGTCATATTTTGCTAACTTTAACCATTCATTTGGAGTATAAAATAAATTTTGATGTATAATGCAAATAAGGGGGTGTTTGGCAAAATTAGATGTATGGTATACGTTTGGTAGACATAGATATATAGTTTTTCAACAAAAGCTATAAACTATAAGCAATCAATTAAATTTTTAACTCTACCAAACAGTTTGTCGGGTTAATTTACGATTTTCTAGCTCCATCTACAACTAATTTTGAGAAGCTAGTAAATGTTAACGTTTCAATTTAGGAGCACGATTTCGGAGAGTATTGTGTTAACCATCGGATCGGGGGTGAAGCCTCCTACTGCATTTGTCAAGATGAAATCTCTTCTAAGACATTGGTATTTTTCCACAGTACAGTTAACAATTCTTGATCCACATTCAAATTTGATTGTCCTTATTTGTAACTTGGTTCACAGTCGTTCTATTTCCAACATGAATGATTGATCAATATCAACAACTCTATCAAGATCTTCTTAACTCAAGCTACCCTTGCAATCTTATCCTTATCCTATACTATTTGTGAAAAAAATTCATGTCTCATACTAATATAGTGTCACCAACGAATCACAATCTAAGAAAATAATGTGAGATAGCTACCGTAATGTCGGAAGCAGTTGACTAGTTTTATCTGAAATGTGACAACACCTACAAAAAAAAACATGATAACAAGATGGTATCATAACACCTGAAAACTCCACAATGGCAAACAATTGAAGGGTTTAGGTGCAATTCTCTGACCTTTTGGCCCCAACCCATTTTTTAGGGTCATGTCTCCTATTGAATGTCTTCCTCCTAAGGAACTTTTAGTTAGGAAACCGGCATGGGAAATAGTTACTATTGTTGACGGTGGATATCTTTAATTTGATGGGAACCAAAAAAGCTTTTAATAAGGAAATGTGGTTTAGCAAGTGAAGGGTAATTACTTGTATAAGTAAATTTTATTTTAGAGGTCTCCTTGAAATATGTTAAGTGAACTTGGCGCATATATATAAATTACAAGGAATAAAACCCTGGCCTCTATTGGATCTCAAACTATATATCAGTTTAAACTTTTGATTGAGTTGGTTAATCCCTTCACATGATATCAAAGCAGTAACTAGTAAGCACCTAATAAGAGCGAGTTAGGTATGGAGTTTGAATCTTGACAACCCCATTACTTTTTAATAGAGCTTGCTCCCTCATTCAATTCGTTAAGGGCCCAATTTTAGCCATAATGTTTTTGAGAAAATTACGACGACCCTACTACTATAGTCTTCAAACAGTTGAAATAAATGGGATTGTTGTGCAAACCATTTACAAATCATTGCCCCATCTCATTTGTTGAGTTGCAATCACTTAACTGTAGACACTGCAACTACTGCTGTTTGTCAATGGACGTTAGTTATAATATGGCATATGATATGAGTATATGGTAGTGTTTTGATCATCGTGTGTTCTTTACGTTCACTTTCTTATACGCTCCAGCTTTTAACTTATCATCAATGGTTTTTAGAAGATCATCATTTCCTCCCACAAAATCTGTTTCATTGCCGGCCATATATATTGTCAACTTGCATTGCTGGATCATGTCCTTAGCTTGCTCATAAATTGGGATGAGGTTTGAGGTATATACACATGCAGTTTCTTACAACTTCCATTAATAATTGAAATTACAACAAAATATATGTACTGTATCATGTATTTTAAACTTGTCTTCACGCCCTTTCCACCTTTGTTTTATAGCTCCCTCGTTCTCTTTTTAATGTTCCCTTATTATTTATCTTTCACTACTTTTCTTTTTTGAGATGTCCCTCAATT
>BSSO01008353.1:0-10211 GCA_030267885.1 Mesembryanthemum crystallinum | reverse complement strand
AGTGTTCTTACTTTGCATATGAGATATGGGATATTGGGTATTTGGGAGATATGAGAGAGGGAGGAATGTGGGGAGGAAGAAGATGGTCACCATTGGAGGTGAGAAGAGAGAAAATCAATGGTGAAATGGGGTTGGGGCACATTAGGGAAGGGAGAGGAGAGACAGTAAAGGAAGAGAGATAAAAAGGAGATTTTAGTATTTTTGTGAGGGCAAAATTGTCCGCATAGCAAAAAAAATTTAAAAACTAACGGCAAAACAACTCTATTAGTCATCTGGGTACGGAAAAGTTTAAAACCAAAGTTCAGGGGTACCATAGGAAATTTCCGTTTTTTTTTTAATTGTCCTTCATTTCTTCAAGTTTGGGACCTAGTCCAAACCCTTCTAGGGAAAAACATTGATATTAGTATTCCCACTTACATTTCGTTTGTTGATAGTTTGAACTTTCTCTTTAAAAAGCTTAATGAATGGGATTTTATTCTTCTTATCGTATCTTGGTGGTTGTTCTGGTGTGCACGGAATAAGATTGAGTTTGACAATTTGGTAAAGAATCCTACTCAATAGTGCATTTTATCAGGTGTAGTTACATAGAATGGAATTATCTAGTTTTGAACAGCAATGAGTTTGAAGATTGAGTTTGTCAATTTGGCGACGAATTCATGTGCGCTCAAGAAGAAAAAACCTTCTAAAGAACCTCATAAGAATGTTGTTTGGACACCACCTAGACATAATTATATTAAACTAAATTTTGATGGATCTAAAATAGACAATTCAAAGGCAGCTGCTGGTTTTTCTTTGAGAAATTCGTTAGGTGAGACTATTTCATTGGGAGCATGATCTTGTGGCACCTCCTCTATTCTTTTAGCTGAAGCAATTGGACTGCGTGAAGGTGTTCGCAGAGCTAGAAATATGGGCATCAAAAATATTATATCACTATTGATGGTGACAATCTAACTGTTATTAATGCCATTTAAGGGAGTATGGCACATTACATGAGAAATTGAAAATGTTATAGTTGATAATAGGCAATACTTGTGCTTCTTTGACAATGTTGAGGTGCTTCATTTTCATAGAGAAGTACGGTTGCAGACTTTATGACTAAATTTGGTCATCAAATTCATCAGCTCTCGTTTTGGTCGAATTCTTTCGCCCACTCCCTAACCAAATTGTTGGTCAAGGACATTATAGGATAATCTCCTAAAAAAAAAGCAGCTAGCTAGTTACTTCTTGCCATACATGAGCAGAGTATGAGCAGGTGGAAAACAGATGGTCATGATCTTCTACATAAGCTTGCTGACAAAGAACATAGTGTTGCTGAACCTGGGCTCCAAACTGATTCAATCTATCCATTGTAGGCAATCTGTATTGGAGTGCAAGGCATAAATGAATCTTGTGTCTTGGATAGACTGCAGGGGATATGTGCACCTTCCATGGTGGTCTGGGGTGAGCAGGCAGTAGATTGATGTAGATTTTCTTTATAGTTTGCTGTTGACCTTGTTGTATCCCCTGAATGTACTTCCTTGCCTCAATGATTTTCTTAACCAACCAAGTTGCTTGCCATGGTGTCTCCATATGACACACATTACTGCCCCTAACATAATAGCTATGGATCCACTTGATCCATAAGCTAACATAGATGTACATACCCTGTCCCAAGCTACAAGTGCTCTCTTTGAGGGTTGAGCACTTCCAGTTCACAAGTATGTCCTACAGAATGTTTCTATTGCCTTCACTACCTTTTTTGGCAACACGAAAATTTGGCTCCAATAAGTCTGGAGGCCGAATAGAACACTTTTTATCAATTGCAACCTGCCTCCATAAGAAAGCAATCTAGCAGTCCAGCTTGTGATCCTTTGAGTAATTTTCTCAATCAGTGGCTTATACTAAAGGATTCTCAGTTTCTTTGTTGAGAGAGGAACTCCCAGATACTTGAAGGGCATACAAGTTTCAGAGAATTGTAGAAACTGAAGAATATCTTGCTTTATTTGCTCTGGAACTCCCCCAAAATAAACTGCACTTTTGTGTGCATTTGCTTGTAAATCTGATACAGAACAGAAGTGCTGGAACACTTGGAACATGATCTGTATTGGTCCAAGATCACCTATACTGAATAGTAGGTCATCAGCAAAGCTCACATGAGTGATACCCAGTTTGGAACACTTAGGATGAAAATTGAAGTCAGGATTATTATTATTATTATTATTATTATTATTATTATTATTATTATTATTATTATTATTATTATTATTATTATTATTATTATTATTATTATTATTATTATTATTATTATTTTTATGAAAAATTTCATTTTGGGTACCTGACGTTAGGCCTAATTGCAATTTGGGTATCTGCCTTTTCAATATTCTCATTTTAGGTACCTAATATTTTAAAAACTGTATCATTTTGGGTCATTTCACAAACAGATTTAAAAACTTCGTTAAAATGCTAACATGTCATCAATCAAAAAGTATTCTAAAAATTCCCGAAATGTTGTAGAAAATTCTAAATAACTAAAAATAAATATTTCATAACTTTTAAGATTTTTTTGGTAATTTTTAGAAATTTATTAAGAATATTTTGCTTATTGACATGTCATCATTTTAACGGAATTTTTGACGCCGTTAGTGAAATGACCCAAAATGAGACCATATTTTAAATTTCAGGTACCCAAAATGAGAATATTGAAAAGACAGGTACCCAAATTGCAATTAGGCCTAACGTCGGGTGCCCAAAATGAAATTTTTCCAAAAATAAAATAACATAGTTCAGAATATATATTACAATTTTGAAACACAAATAAATGAATATTTTAATAAGCAGTGAATGATTATGTAAAAGTGAATTGCTCATTACATAAAAGAATTAACGAAATTTCCTGTGGTACCCCTGAACTTTGGCCTAACGCCAGTGGTGCCCACGCTTTTCCAATAATGCCAGTGGTATCCCTGAACTTTGACTTTAACATTTTCCGTACGCTAATGGTTGACAGAACTCCTTTCCGTTAGTTTTTTTTTTTAAACTATTTGACTTAGTTAATTTACGGGGCACAGTAAAATTACAGATATACCCTTACTTGCCTTAATTACACAACGGCTAAGTATTTGGCAGGCTTTTCCCTTATAAATCAACCCACCCACCATTGCCAGACCTTCAAAAAGTTTCTTTAGATTTATAAGAGGAATGTTTGTCAAATGCCTAACAGTTGTGTAATTAAGGCAAGTAAGGGTATATCAGTCATTTTACAATGCCCCATACATTAACTAAGTCAAATAGTTAAAAAAATCTAACGGAAAAGGAGCTCCGTCAACCATTAGGGTACGGAAAACGTTAAAGTCTAAGTTAAGGGGTACGAAAATTATTAAAGTCAAAGTTAAGGGGCACCACTGGCATTATTGGAAAAGCGTGGACACCACTGGCATTAAGCCAAAGTTCAGGGGTACCACAGGAAATTTACGAATAATTAAAAACAGAGACTTATATTAAGTATAATAACATATGAATGATCATTTACCTATTAGATAAATGCTCATTTAGATGAGAACAAAGTGCTCATCACAAAAAATAATTGAAAAAAAAAGATCATAGACAGTAGATAAATTTTAAAACAAAAATCAAATCAATATTCATTACAATAAAAGGTATTGAATGTTCATAATTTTATCAAATATGTACTCAATTTAAAAAGAACTATATAATCAAGTTGGTCTTGGCGTAGTGGTAGCTCACTTCGTCTCTTAATCAAGTGGTCGGGAGTTCGATTCCCAACCCTTGCGAATGGAAAGAGATCCTTGGCCAACCCTTTCGTCACTAAACTACGACAAAAAGGATCAAATTGAGAAAAGAATGAACAATTGACAAATGAAATAAGACACAAACAACAAGAATGGATCAAACTACGCCAAAAAGGATCAAATTGAGAAAAGTACAGAGAGATAAGCGAAATCGATTCAAAATAATGAACTTACTAGAAGAATTAGGGTTCTTTAGACAAATTGAATCACAATTGAAGCAAAAGCGAGATCGAAATCGAGAACCGAATTAGAAATCTCTCTCTCTAAATCACGATCAAAATCTCTTTCTCTCTCTCTCTCTAAATCAAATGCGCAAGAGAAAGAGTTTCTCTTTCTAAAATGGTCAAAAAAGGAGAAATGAAGCCGGTGAAAATGAATATATAGGTAGGTGGCTGGGGGTATAGGTTCCATCATACCCCTGGGTTAGTACAACATTTATATTTTGTATTGTAAAATATTAGAGGGAATTTGATATGGCTTCTAAGCATGATATCACTTTCCTGAAAGTTTAGGCCCTGTTTGGGATGGTTGCTAGTTGCCAGTTTTTAGTTTTTTTTGAAAACTCAAAACCAATTTTTGGAGGAAAAATTGATATCAATATTTCCAAATTTGACCGGTAAACAATATTATTCCTAAGTTGAAAATTATACAAAAATACTCCAACGTTTGCGCTTCTGTCACAAAAATGTGCAGTTTGCTAACCGCCGTTAACCTTTGTTAATGGTTTGTTGACGTGACTGTCCTAAAATATAATTAAGTCTTGAGTAACACTCTTGCGCAACCGTCTAGGCTAGACGACCCAACTGAGAGACTTTTTTTCCAATTTAGGGTTACTTTTAGTAACTTAAGGGTGATATTTTTACGATTTAGGTCACTTTTATGAAAAAATAGCCGCTTAGTTGGATCGTCTAACAGTTAGACGGTTGCGCAAGAGTGTTACTCAAGACTTAATTATATTTTAGAACTGACATGTCAGCAAACCGTTAACAGAGGTTAACGGCGTTAGCAAACTGCACATTTTCGTGACAAAAGTACAGACGTTGGAATATTTTCGTATAATTTTCAACTTGGGAATAATATTGTTTAACTGAGCAAACTTGGGAATACTAGCATCAAATTTTCCATTTTTGGAAACCACTTTTTTTGGTTTTCAGTTTTCTGTTGCAGTTTTGAAAATTAAGGAGGGAACTGTAAGCACAAAAAATTTCAGCTTTAAATTAAATTTCTACAAAAAGTTGAAAATTTTTCAAAACCAAAAACTGGCAACTGGCAACCACCCCGAACAGGGCCTTAGTTTCCATCCTCATTGAAGCGACCGGGTTACATGAAACAACTTTCGAGATACAAAGAAGTCATCAGAGTATGTTGTTCGCTTTACATCATATTCCACTAATGAATTTGTTTTTATGAAATTTGTCTTTAATGTCTCCTTTATACAAGATGAAAACCCTTCATCTTATAACCATGGCTTAACCACCATTCAAGAGGATGGCTAAACTTACCATCCTCTTAATTGACACCAAGAGAGTATTCACTCTTCTTGAGATGATCATCCTTTTATCTCTCTTTTGTCTCTTACAAGGCCTCTCTATATATAGAGAAGGTTGGTTATAGGTGATTATTATTGGAGGTTATCACAAATTAGTTAATTTGATACTCCATCCGTCCCCTATTTAGTTTTCATAAACCTCAAATATTTTATACCTTATTTAACTTTCAAAACCCAAAAATTATCAATACTTCTCTATAATACCCCTAACTAACTCACCAATACAATAAAAAATCTTACTTTCTCTCTCCAATCACTTTACTTTTCAGATTTTTTACCCTTTTTCATTCAATATCTCTCTATTAATTTATTCTCTCACACTAATATCTATCTCTAATATTTTAATCTTTGGCACATGGGTTCTCCTACAAGGGCAAAATAGACCAAAAAACATCTCTTTAATATTTGTACCATATCAATTTCTGAAAACTAAATATGAGACGGAGGGAGTATAATCCATAGCACTAAATAACTCATGTAATCACTAAACATATTAACCACATAAGAGACTATCCACTTACTCTGAAAATGTGCCAACAGGGGGCACCATATAATTTGTAGATTTGAGGCCACTCTCAATAAAAAAAAAAAAGAAAAACTATAAAATAAAATTCGAGGGCACTTGAGCACCATGTTGGAGCAACCGCAGCCAATGAAGTGAAATCCCCTGTTTCTCCCCGCATGAACCAAAACACAAAATCTTTCCCAACCGCACTCCCCTCTGTTTCCTTGCATCACCATTCACCACCATGCGCAGTCAAACACAAATGTGAGCACAGCACCCCCACCACCACCACCACCATCACCAGCACCCACACTTTCTCTCTCCTCTCTCCTCTCTTCCGCTATGCCGTGCTCTCCTCTCTTCCGCCATAGCTATCTCCGCTCAACCTCCCACCTCTCCATCTCCCTTAAACCCACAAGAACCTTCCACTTCCACAACGGCCTTCATTCCACTTCTCGTCGTCGAAACCCTTTCTCTCTCCTCAGAGAGAAACCCGTCAAAACCCTAGCCTTTACGTCCTTAGGAGGCCCTAATTGGGCCCTACAACAATGGCGGTCTCTTACTTTTAGGGCGGCGGCTACCAAGTCCGTTGAGCATTTGCCGTATTGGCTTCAGCAGAGTAGGGAGTTTGGGAGGTTCGCGTATGATGATTACTCCGATGATGAGTCCGATAGCGAACGGGAAAGAGAAAAGAGAAGCGGTTCCGGGAAGCAAGTTGTGAGTTGTTTCGTTTCTCCCCTTTTATTTGAATTATCTTTGAATAGATTTTTTGAGCTCAAATTACTCTGTTGAATTAAATTGTGGTAGGCTGTATGTTTTGGGCTTTTGGAAACTTGGAGGAATCAGTATTACCCTATTAGTCACTTAGGGTGCGTTGATTTCACAATCCCGTTTCAGGTCGATCAGTTCATGCTATACACTATTTTATCATAGAATACTATTCATTTGGTTGAGTTCGATTCAGTTCAGTCGTTCAGTTCACTTACAACTGAACGCACCCTTAGTTCAATTATATAATGAGTATTGTGCCAAAATTTCCTTGAGTATAAGAACACTAAGTTTGGAGTTTGAGAGTATGCGGAGACGAGCAGCTTTACACAGTATCCTCAAAGAGAACATGTGTTTGATAAAACAATGAAATTGGTAGGAAGATTGGAAACTCAATGCAGCTGTAGTTTACAGAGATAGACCTTGATGTAAGTTATGATAATGTCTAACAATTGAAGCTAATATTGAGCTTTGCAAGTGGTTTATGTAGTACTATGTAATAGAACATACATTGTTTGCGATTCCAAATTGATGTCATTCACTCCTCTTTGGAGAGCCCAATCTTGACCACAACTTATAACACATAAGAGTCTGTGAAATTTTTAGAGCAGTGCAAACATTATCGGTTTTAAAAAGCCTGTCAAAATGACTCTATTAAGCTGTTTCTGAGTTGTTTTCTTCTCAGTACTCTTTTCTGAGAATTTTCTGGGCCTTCTAAAAAATATCCATTGTCAGGTTGATCATGTACCTTAAGTGTTCATTTATGTGTTATCATGGTAGAGTAGTGTACAACGTAACGTTGGGCTTCTTATTCTCAGTCTTCTTCAACGATTGATAATATCGAGGAATGGAACTGGAAGTTGACTATGCTTCTTCGCAACAAAGATGAACAAGAAGTGGTGTCAAAAGAGAGAAAGGACAGGCGTGATTTTGAGCAACTTTCTGCACTGGCAACCAGAATGGGACTGCATAGGTATTATGTACTTGTGATTATATTTGTTCTGAATTGTCTCTTTCTCTACTTTTTAGTGACATTATATTTATATGAATGTCTTCATCTGGCAGCCGCCAATATGCAAAAGTGGTTGTGTTCAGTAAATTTCCCCTGCCAAATTATCGTTCTGATCTAGATGATAAGCGTCCACAACGGGAGGTAATGTTTGACAATTTTGTAATCTTGATCCTTGATGTTTCGGCTTGTTGTCCTATTGGGCTGTCTTTTTAGGCAACAGTCTTTTCGGTGTGCAATGATGCTGGTTTTTATTACAGTGAAAAATTACCAGTAACTATCTTTCATAATGCAGTTTTTGCAACTTATAGTCTTCTGTGTTAAAATGCTATTTTTGACCGGAATCCAACTAAAAATACAGGTGAAGATATTGAAATGCCTCTATCGGTTTTTTCTTTTAATTCTTTTTAACTGAAATTATTCCCCTCTTGTAATTTTCAATTACAGGTTAATTCTTAATATTCCCTCCTTTCCTCCTCGTCCTCCCCACCTGTCGTTTCTATCTGCTTTTTTTTTTTTTTTTTTTCTTTTTTCTTTTTCTTTTTTTTTTAGATAAGAGAAACATTATTGAGAATGAAAGGAAGTAAAAATATAAGCTAAGAGGACAAAGAGCCCTCAAGAGAGCATCAAAGTAACAAAAAGAATTTCTAATTACAAATCACCCAAGTGACAGTGGACATTAATGAGGATTAACCCCTTAAACGCCCTTGCAGCTTTGACCCATAGAAAGGCCAAGTAAACCACCTGATCCTAGCTTGGAGACTGTGGAGAATATGTGAGAATTCCGTTCCACTGGTAGGCACCATAAAATAGCTAAGAAAGCACATTGCTATAACATCTTGTTCTCCTATCCCCTCTAGACCCATTATATTGAATCTGCAAATGGTGACCAAGGGTGGGAGCCGGGAGGACATATAAAACGCTCACAGAATGCCAAAAAACCTCCCCAAATGGCCGTGCAAAATCGCAGTGCAAAGACAGTTGCAAACCCGTCCCACTAGCACAATGGCATAACAAATACACATATCCGGGGATATAGTCCACCCAGGTTTCTTCCGCTTAGCATGGGATGCTACTCACCTTACCAAGTAATGGGGTCCAAACTATGCCCCCACCTTGAGGGGAACCTTAGACTTCCAAATGAAACTAACTAGTGGAACAGAGGATATGTGAAGGAAGGATTTGCAAGAGAAGACCCCTTGAAGGATCCCCAACCCAAACCCTAGAGTCGTCAGTGTCAACAAGATGAGTGGTATGTAAAACAATAAGCAAATAGGTGAACTTCTCCATCTCCCATTCATAAGGATCTCTCCGTAAATGAAGGTCCCAAGCATCGGTGCTAATAGAGTAGAAAGCAGCAAGCAATCAGAGCATCATGGAGACTAGACAACTGATAAACCGAAGGAAGCATGGAAGAGAGGGATAAATCCTTCTTCCACATCCTCCTAGTTACTAACCCGATATCCATTACCTAATTTGTATCTGACTAGAGGAGAGAAGAAAGTCAACAGCTGAGAATAAATTTCCAAGGCAGGCATGGGAAACTGAAGAAGCAGCATGAGCATCCCACCCGTTTTGCTCTTGCTCCTGAAGTCCTGATAACTCGATGTCACTGGGAGTCAGGTTCCAAAGGAAAACGCTACAACCACTTACGCACTAGCGAAATGTTCTTAGACACCAATCAACCAAGACCTGATCCTCCATTTGACTTCACTAAATTCTAACTGACAATGTGGCCCCTCTTACTCCCATCTGCGCTAAACCAAAGAAAGTCTCACTTCAACCTAAAAAGTGAATGGTAGTAGAGAGGAATGCTACCCACACAAGACTCGAGGGTCACACCTAGTGAGAAATACATAACCTTCCACCCATCTAACCGATTGGATACCCTAGACACAACAAGCTCCCGAAAGGACGCAAACCGAGGATAAAAATGCTAAAAAATGAATGAGCCAAAATTAAGAATAGTGATTGGGTTTTTGCTTAGACTGTGGATGTGAAAACTAGGCAAGGAATCGAATTTTTTGGTGAGATAAAGCTAGGGCTGTAAACGAGCCGAGCCGAGCCGAGTACTGACTTGCTCGAGCTCGGCTCGTTTGAAGATGCTGGTGTTCGAGCTCGGCTCGAGGTCGAACGAGTACCAGAAACCAATACTCGTACTCGGCTCGTGACATTTTTTCAGTACTCGAGCTCGGCTCGGTTTGGCTCGTTTAACTAAACGAGCCGAGCTCGAATCGAGCTTGAGTTTTTAATCGAGCTGCTCGGCTCGTTAAGGGCTCGTTTACCCATTATTTCCTGCAGCTATTCATCTATTCACACTCGAATACTCAATGACTCAAGTAGAAATTTGACATATCAAAATACTACCCTAAATCAACAATTTCAGCAATTAGCAATTTAGCACATCCTGCCATCCATATTTGAGTTTTGATTGGGGGAAAAAAATGGAGAAATAAAGTTCATCCATATTCAAATTAATTAAGAAGACATCAAACCAACAACCTAGTTTTAAGAACTAAAAATACACAAGTGTTATAGATCTTCACAGCTGCTCCAAACTCATATTTTCCAATTTGCATTTCTACTCAAATG
>BSSO01008352.1:0-10212 GCA_030267885.1 Mesembryanthemum crystallinum | reverse complement strand
CACTACTATGTACAAACATGCACAATATCCGTAATATCCACTTGTTAATGTGCCACATACTTGTACTATATTCAAGTTAGGCCAAAAAAAAATGGGTGGATTAATTCAGTTGGACTAACTAGGGTAAATCACGTTTATACTGATCGTAAGTTTCAATATAATCTACTTAATTGGATATTCGGATTAGAACTAATGTGAATTAAAAATGTGCAAGGGGGAGATGAAAATTAATATGCATAAGGCTATATCTGACAAATAATTTATCTGATCATTATCAACTTTCAACCATCAAATTGAACGTTCACAATTGTTTTGAATAATTATCATTATAAGCTTTTATTTCAGTCAACTCTCCAAGTACTCAATTTGTTATTGTGTTCATAACAATTTTGAATCATTTTATGTTCGTGGTATTGGTGTTAGAGGATACTGCTGTAATTTCTTGGGTTTTTAATTATGTACACCCTATTTTACAAAATGATAACATGAACTCATGAAGTTGCTCCATAATCTTGACCTTTAATTTATGGTTGTATATTGTACATTGGTTTTTTCATGGAGATGTGCCCTTTTTAACCATGGTCGAAGAACTTCCCTATCGATACCAAAAATACTAATTGTGCTCGAAAATGTTTGGTATTAAATTGAACTATATATCTCAATGATACTACCAAACTACTCTTCTAAAAGTGGACTAGTGTTTGGAGTTGTCTTTTTGTTTTTTGCCATTTTTTCTCTCTAGATAGTCAAAACATTAGTATTATACTCAAATGTTGATGCATTTTTGGTAAGTTATTGTTTAAATATAGTTGTTTAATGATCGGGTTGGTGTTTACTAACTCAACCATTAACAACTATACTTAATGTTCTATATAAAAAAAAAGGAAAAAAACTATATTTAACAAAACTAGTAACCATATACAAACTACTTACGACAAAATTAAGTGTAGATGTAATTGTAACTTCATAAAATTAATTGAAAGTAGTCGAAAATTGGTTGAAAATTGTATTGAAGTTACATTTGCAAAATGAAAGTCAGTATAAATAGTTGCACAAAATTAGATGTAGTTGTAGCTATAGGTGTGGCTTCATAAACTGTTTGATAGGTGAGAGAAAAAGAACTAGCTGAAAGATAAGACAGTTGTTGATGCCAAATATAACCTTAATGTTTACTATAAATCACTGCCACCATTCATTTCAGTATTTCACATAAGCAACTAGCCGCCTATTTTCCCAACTCTAAAAATACTTTGCTCACAAAATATCCTATCAGGCGACCTGATATATCAGATGGATACTACTGGTAGCCTACAAAATGGTACTGGCGACCTAAAAAATTAGTACGGGCTACCTAAAAGTTAGTATTATATTTTTCTCACCTTGTACCACTTTAATATTAATTTTTGTTTACACAGTACCATGATTTGTTTGCCTAGTACTCGTCTCATATATCATGGGACCCGATAAGAGACTAACTGTACTTTGTTTCT
This sequence comes from Mesembryanthemum crystallinum, assembly GCA_030267885.1. NCBI lineage: Eukaryota > Viridiplantae > Streptophyta > Magnoliopsida > Caryophyllales > Aizoaceae > Mesembryanthemum > Mesembryanthemum crystallinum. The sequence continues at coordinate 8,722 of BSSO01008352.1, read as the reverse complement.
TCTATCCATTTTTCACTTTTAAATAATTTTATTTTACTTTCAACTAATTACTACAGCTAATTTTGCTAAACATAGCGCAAGCATGAGCACTCTCTGGTGTGTGGTGTCCCAACTTACAAAAAAAAAAAAAAAAAAAAAAACCAAAAGATAAAAATNATTCCCAGCATCCGTCCATCCATGTGAACTGTTAAAGTGTTAAGGTAGTGTCATGTCTGTACCAGTTCTCCCAAAAAAAAAAAAAAAAAAAAAAAAAGAACAAACGTTTAACTTAATCGGACGGCAAAGATGACCAGAAGAATCAAATCCAAGGGTTGATAAAAAAAGAGCAATAGAAATACGGGGAAATTACGTGGCAGCGATGGCTGTTGGTATATAAAGGCCCGCCCAGCCCAGATGGCATTCTCTGGAACTGTCCATTGCTGGCTGCCTGCAATGCAGACTTTCTTTAAATCACGAGACCCTTCTTTCTCAGCGAAAATCCCCAATTTAGAGAGAGAAATTAAGAGAGAGAGAGAGAGAGTGATCATTGATCACAACTTCACTCGTCACTTGTGCTCGACCTAATTCTTTCTACTTTTGACGAAATTGTCTTTGCAAATCCTTTCAAAATCGATCACTGTAAGTAAATTATCATTGTTTCAATGATTCTCAGTTTTCGTCTTCAAATTTTGAGTTATTTTAGGGTTTGTTCTCGTGAGTGAGTAATTGTTTTGCAAAATTAGGGCAATGTGGGTGGTTTTGGTTCCATATGTTCTGTGTGCTAGGTACTTCTTTGTTATTGTCGAGAAATTACTGATATTTAGGGTTATTTTATTTTACTTTGGAGTAATTTGAGTGGGTTTCATGTCCGATTTTCTTCATGATTTTTGCAAATGGCATGCAATCTTAGAAGAAGCATAACAAGTTGAGAAAAAGAAGAAGAAGCATAACATGCATTTTTTATGCAACAATTTGAAAACCAATGCATTACTTTATTATAGTAATAGTAGTAAGTTAAGTATGGTTGACATTGAAAGGAGATACAGGATGACTTTGCTGCATGCTTAATTTAAGAATGTGGGCCTCGAAGATAGTATTTTCTTTCCCCCCATTATGCAAAGTTTTAGGCTTTGTTTTCTTGATTTTCGTAGATTAACAAATGAGCTTTGCAATGTAAGTATAAATATTATTTGAATCTTAATTTACTCAAAAGGGAAAATTGTGTCTATTCCATGACATAAAAAGTATGTATGTATGATGATGAAGTATGGTTGTATTAAGGTAGTGAGTCTATGAATAAGAGGTTATATTGGTTAAGTTCACTGGTTTGTACTTGCTTCACGCTTTTGGTCACTGATGTACATGCTGTTGATAGATATTATTGGTTGGTGTAAATTCTATATGTGAAAAATTTATCTCCCTCGTCTGCAGGCACTCGCGGTAGATAGGTCTGTTGTAGTCTTGCAAATATGAGTTTTGTTTTTCGAGGTAGTAGAGGAGATATAGAAAATGGGTTTCCAGGAATTATTCCTGGACGGCGTTCACTGGTATGCTCATGTTCCTTTCAAGCACGATTTTCTTTTTATGTGGGTGTCTTGTCGCATGTTTGGATATAATTTTGGATAGGAAGTGATTTGCCTGAGTGATCTACCCTTTTTCTGGAACAGAGAATTCAACCTGTTCGACCTGTAAATACAAGTTCGTTGGCTTTTCTCGTCACTGGTAAGTCTCGTTTGCTGCTTTACTTGTCTAACTAAGCCTTTTCGAATTACAATTTTCTTTTTACATATCTTTCCTTCTAATTTTCCTCTCTGTTGCAGTACTTTTGCTGTTCACAATTTTGAATTCTCATCAGATCTCACCGAACTTTCTGGTAATTTCTCATGAAATCTACAAGGATGCTAAACAACATTGTTTGCCTCTATAGTGACAACACATAATTTCATGATTACTCAAGCTGTATGCGCTGAACCTATGTAGCTCTGGGTAGTTCTTGGCGTGTTTCTGATTGCCACAAGCTTAAGGATGTATGCTACTTGTCAACAATTACAAGCGCAAGCTCAAGCTCATGCAGCAGCTGCCAGTGGCTTGTTTGGACCTACAGAGTTGCGTTTGCAGATGCCACCATCCATAGCTTTAGCAACCAGAGGCCGGCTACAGGGGCTGAGGCTTCAGCTTGCACTTCTGGATCGTGAATTCGATGATCTAGGTATTTTAATTCGTATTGCTATTCTTTTATATGTAAGTTTTGTCACCATTACATCTTGTAGATGTTAGAGGACTAATAAACATTTTAGAAACAAAGTCGGCATATCTTAGATTCTTAGTTTAAACGTCTCAATATGCTCATAAATTCTGTGTTGATTCTGTTGCAGACTATGAAACTTTAAGAGCATTGGACTCTGACAATGTTCCCTCCACTCCTTCAATGAGCGAGGAAGAGATAAATGCCTTACCTGTGCACAAGTATAAGGTAACCAGTCCAGAAAGGTAAGCGTTCTTGATGACTAGTTACTCATAGGTGATTTGTAGTTTGGTTTTATCATCAAGTTCAAGGTTCAAGACTCAGCTTTGCAGTTGGTCTTAACAACCTTTCTGGTTCAATTAGTAATATCTCTTATGCTGATTTAATAAACAAATCACACAAAGCACGAGGTGGTGTTTGCTATTGTGGAGTAGTTATGCTTCAACTCTGTTCTCGATAACTTAAGAGATGGATTGTGTTCTTAGTGATTTCGAAGTAGTAACTCCCAAGTCCCAACTGTTGCCTCCATTCAGAAGCTGTATGCTTTGTGTAGATGTCTGTGATAACAGCTGAAGTAGTAACCCATAATACCGAATGCCTTCAATTGGAAATTGTAGGGATGATTGTGTACATAAGTGGGGAATCTTTTTTTTTTTATTGCTCCTAGTATCTGCGTTGCCATAACTGTTCTATTGGCTCCTTGTATTTGCATCTTCCATAATCTGTGTTAAATTATTCATGCTCTTACACTTGCTTGGCAGCGACGATTCAACATTGCAAGAGGCTTCATCTTCATCATCTTCTCCTGAGGTATAATTTTCATCTTCCCCTGGAGCTTGACCATTTGTCGCCAACTGCCATATCTATTTTTTCGGGCATTCTTCTGTAGTTCTGTTTTGTGATCTGATATCAATTTGCCTGAATGTAGAAAACCGACCTTTTCGTTTTTGCACTTTTTTATGCCACTATTCTCGACCAACTGTCAACTTATTTGATATCTAAAGGGGGGGGGGGGGGTGCATGGTAAGTGGTTTTTGGGTTGACTTCTAGCATTTTGACTTGTTTGACCAAGTCAACAACCAAAGAGGTGTTTCGTAAGTGGTTTGGTTGGTTGGTTGTTGGCATCTTACAAGCCAACTTTTGGAAAACTACTTTGAGCAAATATGGAGTTGACTTGTGACAGGTGTGGCTTGTTTTAGGTCATTTACAAGTTACGAGCTGGTGTTATCAAAATCTTTTTTACAACAACCATTGCTAGCAGTTGGTCAAAGCCGCTAAAACACCTAATTAACAACCAATGAGTAATTGTCAAATAGGGCCATAATCTTTGTACCAAAAAAGCGCTATGTCATGCACCTAGTTTGCTAATAGAGAGATGGGACCCAATTGAAATAGGCCGCAAATCTAGTTCCCTTATAATCTGTGAAGTTATAATCATAAATATATCCATTATGGATTACACCCTTTGTTTCATAATAAAGGTTACTATGGTATTTGTGTAGTCAAGAATTCTCATTATTTTTAGTATTTTTTTTTTGGGGAACCCCCTTATAAAATTGACTTTTTGGAAAAAATCCCCTTATAAAAAAAAGTTTGTGGGGAACCCCTCTTTAAAACAAAACCGCCATGATGAACACACCTTAAGTCATTTTTCGGCTAATTTAAATGAAGTTTTGACCGATTTACCCTCTTCCTTTGATAACATATTGTATATTTTAAGTAAATATATGCTGAAAGGATAAGGGCAAAACGGTCAAAATATCACTTAAATTGGCCGGAAAATGACTTAAGGTGTGTCCATCATGGCCTTTTGTTTTATAAAGGGTTCCCCACAAACTTTTTTTTTATAAGGGGTTTTTTCCAAAAGGTCCATTTTATAAGAGGGTTCCCCACAAAAAATACTTATTTTTATTTTTATTTTTTGTATAACATGGAAAAAATTACTATTGAATTTGTTAGAAGTACTTCTACAATATCATAATGTTTATGATGATATTATGATAAAAAGTAATGGTTGAAGTTGTTTATAGAGGACCACAAATTGTCAAAAGTGACATACATTATGAAACGAAGGGAGTAATTTGTTAATCTTGGAGTCACTGTGAGGGAACTGATCAATCTGTTATTTTTGTTTTCTTTTGTTTTCCACTTTTTTTACATTGATGCTATGTGGAGAAAATCTTAGTGATACTTTTCTAACTGCACCAGCCTGCAGAAGGCAAAGAGAAATTGTAAAAAGTGGGACTGTGGTTGCTGAAGAGTTTTAACTCACAATGTATCACATTCCTTTTCTCTGTGTATTATGGGTTTTTTGAAATGCACAAAATCAACATGAAGAAATTATTGTTGTCCATTTGAAATGTAATTTTAATCAAGATTTTGATTAGATGTGTTAGTGCTGCCATCCTTTCGAGTCTAAACAATGCCTTATTTTGTCTCAATTCTTCACTTTGTGTTCATATTGTGTTTTGTGTGCGGTTGTTTGAGGAACATGCTTTGTCGGTGCTCCACTAAACCTGGTATTCACTCTATGTACAGGCAAAGCAAGATGCTAGGAGTGCAAAGGGTATAGAAGATGATCTTACTTGTACCATTTGCTTAGAGCAAGTTAAGAGGGGAGATCTCCTTCGTACCTTGCCATGTTTACATCCGGTATGTGATTCACCTTGCTTTTGTTGACATTGTTTGTATGCTTTTATCCACTTGTTATTTTCATAGGCGTCTTGGTTAGTTTACCAGTCTGGAACATCCTGATTTATGAATTAAGTTGTAGGACCATAAAAAATGAGGCCATGTTTCCTCTGGTCTAAATGTTTAAATGGTTCATGTGATTTATGCTAGCTAACTTCTAGCATTCTATACATATTTGTTTAACTAAGTTTGTGAAAACTTTTCGTTCCACTTTTGATATAGCTGTTACTTATATTATTGCTTTATCAAATAGTGTTGCCAAGTGAAATTTGAAGAGGATTTTACATACTTTGACGTTGCTTTTTGTAGTTCCATGCCAATTGCATTGATCCATGGCTGCGACAGCAGGGGACATGCCCAGTATGCAAACTAAGAGTAGGGTCTGAAATGCAAGATGCCTTGGATACTGCAGCAGAGGTTGCTGATATGGTCTAAGTTTCCTCAAACTTCAATATGATCTATTAGACACAAAAATTACCTGTACAGAACATACCTCAAAAGGCTGCTGCCAATTAGACCTCGTGTTAGGATCTGGCAATTAGTGCTTGACTTCTTATTTATGGCGGTTGATTAAATTGTAAAACTTTCGAATTCTGCAATCACATATGAGCTGCTAGTTTACTCTGATCAGAATGTTGTTGCTGTTTATATATACATCAGTACATATATCATCTCATGTTGAGACAGGAAAATTTGATACTGAATGCTGCTGTTGAAACTGATCTTGGCAACCCTCATATTAGTAGATAATACTGGAAGAGAGAAAACCCAGGAGCCATTTGAAAGTTGAGAAGCTGACCTGTAATGGGGTGACCTGTCTCAATCCTCATTTCCGTCATCACTTTCGTCAATCTCTTTTAAATTGCAACATTACTTTTGTATAAAATTGATGTTGCCAACTCTGGATCATTTATTTGATTAAATATGGTAGTTATTACAATTTCAATCATAATTATTCTATTCTGGTGTTTGAAAATGGGATTCAGATCAGACCACAACTCATACCCAGATAGCAGCTGACCAGCATAGAAATATAAGCGACCCAAACAGCATGATTCATGCCTTTCTACAGTTCTGATGAAGTCTGCCCTGGGAAGACTAATTGGACCTATGGTTGCCCGCCCAATCCCGGCCCAACAATCTCTGTAAGTTTCTGATCAGATTTTTATTTGTTTTAATATTTTTCAGGTGTTGACTGTTGAAACTTTGAAGGTGAAATGTATTCCAAGTAAAAAGTTAAAACTTTTTGAATTATCCCACCAAAATAGAAGTAGAAAAAAAGAGCAAATTTGACCAACTTTGTTACTTAAAGTTGTGTAATGGGTAATGACTCATATAACTTTTGACAGGATTGGGTGGTAGTATCTCGACCTTAGACTTTAGGGGGTTGTCTTGAAGGTAAACATCATGCTCTCAGCACATTAGGTTGTAGATTTGAATTCTTTCTCCCTTGATGCATGTATATGTGTAATATCGGTTTTATCCCTCATATTGACTGCAAATATGATTGATAAATACTATCCATTACCCATTACTATTGGATTATGGGCTAGCTCTTATTTACAGTTCTTCCGGCCCATCTAGGCTAAATATCCTATTATTCTTAAAAGGGAGGCAGTTAATTATACTATCCCATTCACAGATCAGATTGTGTAGTACAAGTGTTGCAAAGTCAAAACTGTACTACATATTTAGAGCTTGTATGTCCTTCACACCAATTAAGCTTGAGTTTAATAAATGAATATAAAAGTTAACACATTCTGACATTTATATAAACTGCCATAACTAATTCAAAGTTCATGAACTTGAAAGACTTTAGGGAGAGAGGGACAGGAAGGAAGTTATCTACATTAGAGCAAATATTAACAGCAGACCTCCAATGGCTCCTGCTTTTTCCCTCAAATCGCTCAAGTCAACCACTCTTGCGATCCTTCCCGCCCTCCTCCTCGCCCTCCAATTCGTGCTCATTGATGCCCATGGGCCTAGTCATGGCAACGATGGGGGTGACTCTACCACTTCCAAGAATATCAATTCAAAGAAGCTCATACTAGTGAAAATATGGTGCCTGATCATCTTCTTCTTTAGCACCTTTTCCTTTGGGGTATCGCCCTACTTCTTACGATGGAATGAGAGCTTCCTTGTCTTGGGGACCCAGTTTGCTGCTGGGGTCTTCTTGGGAACATCAATGATGCATTTCTTGGGCGATTCAACCTCCACGTTTGAGGTTCTCACGCCCATAGATTACCCATTCTCATTCATGTTGGCCTGTGCGGGTTACCTGCTCACCATGTTTGGTGATTGCGTAGTGGTCTATGTCGCCACAAAGAGTGCGGGAAATACTACTCGGGTGGAAATCGAAGATGGAAAGCTAGATGATGGTCAGGGAGACTCAGAGAGGCCTGGAGCTTCGGTGCACAACCCTATCTTTATAAGGACTGCATCCATTGCGGACACCATTCTTCTCATTTCAGCACTTTGTTTTCATTCTGTTTTCGAGGGCATCGCTGTTGGTATTGCAGGTAACTTTAAAAGAATTCCATCTTCCTCTGCTTAAGTATTCGGTGTTATGTTTCCGTTACTCTTTTTCTTGTTTTTTCCCTACCCTTTAACATTCAGATCAAAGCATATATATATATGGTTAAGATTTGTTAATGACAGTAAACTTTTCAATATCCTCATCAGCTCAGCTCATATGTTCAACTGTTCTAGGTTACTAATGATATGCTCCTATGTGTGATAGAGTTTCCAAGGTGTAATTTTGAATTCAGTATTCTCGATATCCCAGGATGTTTACCTGTCTAGTAACTCTCTAACAAGGACCGTAACACCCCAGGGAGTTTGGCTTGGGGCAGTACAAGAAAACTATCTGTTGCCATTCTCTATCTTCAGAATCTGCTGTGCTTCTGGAATTTCAAAATGACATGCTATTTGGGAGAAGATGATCTCAATGCTCTCCTGTCTTGCTATTATATTTGTGAAATGGGAATATATATAAATACTGAATTGTTCACCTTGAAGTTGAACTATGTAAAACCTGTGGTGATTGTGCTTTAGTCTTAGAGTTCTCTTATTTACCTCAACTTATGATCACTAAATAATTATTCCCCATGGATAATACCTGTTTCTTTTTTCTTTTCCCACAGGTACTGAAAAGGATGCTTGGAGAAACCTATGGACGATAACATTGCACAAGGTTTTTGCTGCCGTCGCCATGGGCATTGCCCTCTTGAGGATGATCCCAAAAAGGCCATTTTTCGCCACCGTGGTATACTCTTTCGCCTTTGCCATTTCAAGTCCTATTGGGGTTGGGATAGGCCTTGGGATCGACGCCACAACTGAGGGTAATGCAGCCGATTGGACCTACGCCATTGCTATGGCGTTAGCTTGTGGAATATTTGTCTATGTCGCCATTAATCATCTGATTGCTAAAGGTTACAAGCCACAATCGCCTTGTTACTTTGACACCCCATTTTATAGGTTCACTGCTGTGCTTCTCGGGGTAGCGGTTATAGCAGTTGTGATGGCCTGGGATTAGCCACAATTTCATGTCCTGAATTTGGTCACTTTGTCATGTATGTATCAATATATCGGTATATGTTTATCTTTGGTTCATTTCTAAGGCATTGGGTCGTTTATTTTTTATTTATGTGATTATATACGGTAAACTTTACAGGAATTGTTCATTAGTTTTCGCTAAGTGCAACAAATAAATGCCTACTAGTAATTAAACCCATGCGTTGCACGGTCTCACAATTATATTATGATATTTAAATATTAATTCATTCCCTAGTCATAAAGATAATTAAG
>BSSO01008351.1:0-10212 GCA_030267885.1 Mesembryanthemum crystallinum | reverse complement strand
ATAGGACAAAAAAGATGAAAAATAACCTTTCGCCAATATTGTTGAAATGAACTATATTTAGAGTTGATCAATGTACGCAAGAGGATTCTAGTTATATATAATTTTAACAAAAGAAAATGGCATAAGGAAAAAAAAGGGTATATAGAAATAAACATACTATAAAATCTCACATTTTAATTTAGGTGAAAAATCTAAATTAAGGCAAAATATTTAAGATTAATGACACAAATCGGACATTTGAACACAGAGTATGAATCAAAAATCTAAATGATATCTCAAGACTCCTTCTTGAATCCAAAGTTAGGCGTGGTGTATAATTTTCTAGAGTTATTATAATGATTTTTATGTTATGTTTATCCACAATTGTTATAAAAATTATGTTATTACTACATTGTCAAAGAATAAAATAGTTGACTTGTAGCACCTAATTGCTGATGTATTAATGTTGCCGGAGAGTGTACCTCACTCTCTTTATTTTTGGCTACATAAGGGTCTACACGACCAAGATTGAAACGTTAGGGGGTCTAGATGACCCATTTTCAACGTCGGGGGCTTGTGTAGCCAATAGTTGAAACGTTAGGGGCTTGTATGACCTTTATTCTTATACTTCAACATTACAGTAAAAAAAAAAATTAAAAACCATTTCAGTATTAAACATGAGATTTACAAAATTAACCCTTAGGTATATTGTTGCTTAAATAATTATATTGAGGTATAGTGAATAGTCTGCCTACTTTCTGGTGATCAATTGATGACATGGCTGTGTCATTTAAATTATCTAGATAAACTTTTGGTCATGCGGTCACTGAAGTGTATTTCAGTATCTTTTTTCTTAAAAAATGGTTCTACTTATATGTAAATTTATTCCGAGGTGTGTACCCAACTGTGCTTTTTTGGCAAACTTTGGTACTCTGCCCGGTTTTGTATGAGTGTCACTTTAGGTTTGTGCACTCTAATTAAGAAAACAAGTCAACTGACTAACCTACCGTTATTTAAAGTATCATTGGAAAAAGATGAGATAGTGATAAGTGTATTTATTGTGACTTTGTGAGGATAAATCATAAAAACTAGTCAAAATATTATATTGAAATGCTAGAATGCCTTTATATTGAAATGCTAGAATGCCTTATTCAAAGTTAAAGACATTTGTTAAAGCATACTTCTATATAAACGGAGAGAGTATACCTCTGTAAACTTTTCTCTAAGTTCAAAGATTATATGAAGCAATCAATATGTATTTTTGTTAAATCTCATTCATAAATAAGTAAATATACACTGTGAGTAGCTCAAAGTCTATATCTGAAGCTCCTAAAAATATCTTTACAAAGGTGCAAATAGTTATCAAAACAAATACAATAAACAGTAAAAATCAACATGAGAAAAACATAAAACAAAATTGAAAGGAGGGGACAGATTGGGTTTCGGTCAAATCTGGATCTAATTATTAGATCCGGCTCCAACCCGGTTACCTTGGATCCAGATTCATGGAGTCCAAAAAAATGAGATCCAAATCTTCTTAAATGGATCTGGGTTTACATGGTCTGGACCGGGTCTAGGATCCCTTGCCATCCCTAGATGGGGATGGTGAGCAGAAAATATCTCTCCCGTTTTCTTTTTCATTAGCCCTTGCAGAATCAGTGCAAAGGGACAAACTCACATTAGTACTTGAGCCTGCAGTAAATGTGGTGGGAAAACTGCTAGGAGTATAAAAGAGGAAGATTGGAAGAAACTCTGCACTGGAGGAGCCAGGGACAGAAAATAAAATACGAGGAGATCCAGACAAACATAGAGAACACCGTGAAAGTAGAGCCAGTACATATAGCAGTACGAACTTGGAACTTCATATTTTTAAAAAAATACAGAACGTAAAACGAATTGAAAGAGAAGGAAAAAGAAAAGATGAGGTTGAGAAAACAAAACACCATTACCCAGTACTGATCTTGTCCTAGGCAAGGGAAATTGAGAAAGAAGTAAATATTGTGTGTTTCTGTTGTTATACTAACAATACAGGTTCAGCCACTGTCTCTCTGCGTTTTTCGAACTGCTACTGTCTTTCAAATTAAATTATTTAGTGCCTCTATTCATGAAGATATCTATGTTCTTTGTTACATGCAGCTGTCCCTCAAATACAGCCCGGAGTTTCTATAGTTGGAATAATTAATGAAAAGTTCGACAATGGTTATGTGGTGTCTGTTAATGTGGGTTCTGATCAGCTGAAAGGTATCCTCTATCACACTCCTGACACACCCCAGCTATCCTGGAATCCTAATCCTTGTAAACCCCACTTCCGAAAGCGAAAAAACTCCTGCCTGACTTTGGTAGATCCTTCCAAACCAATGCCAACGAGGAGCGGTTGTAACTTTTCTGATCACTATCCTAAACTAACGTCTGTGTCCCAAGGACAGGAAGAACACATTAGCAAGAACATTGGGAATCTGTGGGACAAATTATCAGAGTGAGAAGCAGGTAAAAAGCATTCATTACCTTGGGATTCTGTACCATTACAGTGATTCTTGAAATCTATAATTATTTCAAATGGTATGGTTTCTGGATTAATCTTTTGCACTTGTCGAACTAGTCATGCAAGAGCATATCATTTAGGTATTGAGCCATGTTAGGAAGGATACCTGTGAGAAGAATCGTAGTTGGATAAGCCCTCTGGCAATGGCAGTGGCCTATTTTGGTAGGATACCTCGTCCCTAAGTAATTCCAGCCCAAAAGGTGCTTCCATGGCAGAGGCAGTGGCAAAATGCTAGGAAGCTACTCGTTCATGCTAGAAGACACATATTATGGCTAGTACTTTTTTTTTTTTNTTTTTGTATTATCGTAGAAGTTTCTAGAAGTAAATGTTTGGTGTCTGTAGGTCAGAATCTTAAGGATCTTAGCAATGATTCTCTTTGGCTATAACTGCAAAGCTAATGATTTTATCAACCTAAGCCATCTAATTGGCCATAGACTGTTTTGTTTAGGTTACTGGTGATCAATGTTGCTTAACCTTCTATTTGTTGGTTGCAGTTCTATCAAGACAAAGGAGTACAATATCAGGAGCATGACAATACCAAAATGGTGGAGCATAATTCATAATTCAGCTCCATGCAAAATTTCTAGGATACTTAGCACCCATTTGCAAATATCAAACTAGCTCATCAGTATGTCTCGCCCCTTGTACAGTGTTGCAAGTCGTGTGAAAGAGAGGTCACGACTTTGGATTTCATCTTGTTGTTTAAGGCATACAAGGCTCCAGAATTTGTAACTTTACCACTTCCTTGCTGATCGAAGGTTGTGTGATATGAAGACTTTAGCAGTTTCTTCCATACAGAATCTAGACAAAATAGAGAGAGACAAAAAATAGATTACATAGAAAAATGACAACATTGATTGAAATAGAAGATAAAAGAATGGACGGTTGGTATAATAAAAAAGAAAAAGAAAAAGAAAAGACACCTAGAGTCACTGAAATCTTTGCATTACATCCTATACTTGTGTGATGTTTAGTTACTTATTGAGAACATGAACTTCTAATACTCCTTCCGTCCCATTACAACATGGTCATTTTACTATTTACACAAAAAATAAGGAGAATGGGAGTGAGTGTGGGGGAGTACTTGAGTGTTTTAAATTATTTATTTAGTGTTTGTTTGGTTGACATTTAAAAATGTAGTGGAAAGATAGATGGTTGTTTGGTTAACTAAAATGAGGGAAGTGTAACTTCCTAGGAATTTCTACTTCCTCCAAAATGGAGGAGTCACTTACTAGGTGGACCTAGGTAAGTGGAAGTTCCTACAGGAAGTGCAAGTTCCTACATTCAACCAAACAAGTTTTGTCACTTCCAAGGAAGTTATAATTACAACTTCCTACATCCAACCAAACGACCACTTAGAATGTGAAAGTGGGATTTTTAAGAGAGAGAATGAGTGGGTTATTTTTTATCATAATTAATTAATAGTGGAGATAAAGTAGAGTTCTTTTAATATTTATCAATGTGGAATAGCAAAATGGCCACCTAATAAAGGGACAAGCATATGCAAACAATGGCTACGTAATAGTGGGACGGAGGGAGAACTACTATTCTACTCCTAGTACACTCTAAGGGCAAATAGCGTTATACCCAGGTAATCGAGGGTGCAACAAACTAGGAAGTTTTAGGTGTAGCTAATAAATTGCGCTTCGTCGGCTTCATATCTTTTGGATTTGAAACATGAATTTTTTCTAATTGCTAGTTACCCTAAACAAAAACATTAGGAGTAGAAATCAAAAACTTAAAAGCCATCTCATCATATCATCACAAGTTTTGTCGCCAACTCAGTTTCTCCCCAATTTTTTGGTTGAACATTAGGTTTACCCTTATCCTTTGGACTAAAGAATAAAGTTTAACTCTATTCACATGAAGTCGCCCACGAAGGGGTAATGTTCACCCATCAGACATTTTCCCCATTCACAATAATTAAGCCATTTGATCCCTACACGCTACCAAATTTATTTCCTTCATAGCCAGATAAGGTGCTTATAGGTGATGTTTGGTTTGTGATAACATGGTTCATGTTATCTTGCGAACAATTTGCTGGAAAATACATCTACGTACACAGTAAACATTTGGAATTTGCACCTACAACTTGTTCATCTTGTGAAGATTTGCAGACTATTTTGAGTAAGAGTTATGCTCGAGTAAGTAGTAACCTTTCTTAAAAACCATGCACTGGTATGATGATGCAAGTCTCCAACTGTATGGTTGTAGTTGCAGTAAAAGAGTATGACATTGACATTCTGATAAAGTTGAAAGATTATGAGGCTAGAAATCTGCTATTCATGGACAACACAGCTCAAAAAGAAATTCTTCTGACGAAGTATAATAATGAAGTAGTCAGTAACCTTCACTAAGTTACCTTTCTCGTAAGGTTAACCATCTTGTTCATCCAGTGAAGATTTGCAGACATATTCTGAAACTGAGTACGAGTTATGATTGAGTCATAGTTGCATGGGACGTGATTCGTTCCGGGTCATGAGACGGGAATGAAATTTGCAACTTTTATAAATCAGGAACGTCAGGGATAGGATTAGGTGGAACGATACGAAACGTGGTATGCTAGTATTCTTTATATTTAAAGGTTATTACTAGGTAGGTTTCACTTGAATGTTAATTAATATAGTGCCAATCATGGGTAAAACCTGATAATCCTTCAATTAAAGTTGATATGTAATGAAGATATATATATATTCAAAGATAGATGTATCCTCTCTCATCTGAAGTCCACCAAGTGGAAAAGCCAACACCAGTGAATCGGGTGATCAAGTTCCCGAGTGATCCGGTTCGCTCATGACCCACATTCCGGGACGATTGACTCCGGAACGCGGAACGGTATGCCTTCCCACGTTCCCTACAATTATGGCTGGAGTAACCCTTTCTTGAAAACCATGCACTGATATGATAATGCAATTCCAACTTTTATGGTTGTAGTTGCAGAGAAGTGTAGAGCATTGACATCTGATGAGGAGGAAAGATTCTGGGGCTAGAACTCAGCCATTCGTGAACAATACAGTTGAAAATATTTTTTTTTCTGACAAAGTATAATAATAGTCGGTAAACCTTCAGTAAAGCTACCTTTCCCATTGTTTGATATCCAAGGTTAACCAGCTTTGTCCATCCTGTGAAGATTTGCAGACTAATTCTGAGTATGAGTTATGCTCAAGTAATCCTTCCATGAAAACCATGCACTGATATGATGATGCAAGCCTCCAACGTGGTATGGTTGTAGACTTGTAGTTGCAGCAGAAGTGTAAAACATCTGACATTCTGAAGAGGTTGAAAGAGTCTGAGTCTAGAACTCAGCCATTCATGGACACCAGAGTTCGAAAGAAATTCTTCTAACAAAGTATAACAATAGTCAGTATACCTTCAGTAAAGTTACCTTCCCATTGTCTGTTATCCAAGGTTACAATGCGTGCTGAAATAGCATAACAGAACATACCAAAAAAACAAGTCCAAAAGTCATAGCTCACAGATCCCACATACCAGACAAAATGTATTGACTTGCAAATGCAAAGGCCTCAATACTCAAATTCTTTGGAAACCAATCTCAAGATTTAGAATGATCCTTCAATAAATTGAAAGACAATAGTTGTACATTACTAGAATTCTACTAAACTGGATGAGAACCATCAGTACAATTCCTAACTAACCTACAGGAGAATATCAAAAGAAAAATATGTCAATTCAATTCTTGAACCGCAGAGATGGAAGAAATCATCTACAGCTAGCTGCCCAAGCACCAGAATTCGAGCAGCTAGCTAAGTTTGCATCTGGTAGTTTATGCAAATAAAGCAGTTGCTGACCCACTCTCTTATATGCCTAAAGCTAGGCAACCGCCATCATGTGTCCACTTGAATTCAGATCAGCAGAACTTCCAATGATTATTGCAGTTCACACATGTTACAAAAGTTGTCATAGGTTCATCGGCACTCCGAGTTTGCAACTGGTAGTAAGTACACTTGCGCTGACCACATCGACCACATTTAAACTGGTCAGTTGTGGCCTTTGGTGCCGCAGCACGTTCACAGTCGAAAAGTTTCTTCTCCTCGATCTGCTGGTTCTCTAATTTTCTTTGATCACTAGCCATTTCCTTGGGTGTCAAGTTGATAATTCTCTCAGGCTTGACATCTCCTAGAAGAACTTTTCTACGGAAATCAGGGTTGTTTTGGTCTTTCAGGTTGAATATAATGCTCCGGTATTTTAATTTGTGGGCACCTGTGGAGCGGCCCCAATTTTCAAACATAACAGATTCTACTGAAACAGCTACTCGAACTGGATCACAAGCATCAACCTCTGCTTTGATGCTGTCATCTGCCTCACTCGAAACTTCAGATAAAGCGTCCAAGAGAATATCTCGAATCTTATCACGCGCCTCGTCATTACATTTGATCATGGAAGTCAACTTCGGTGGAGCATTAGGTGCTGGTTTCTTCACACTAGAGCCTAGTTTCTCTTGCTTTACTATCCTCTCAACCTTGACAGGCCCTGCAGAACTAGAACTCTCAATCTTCATAGAATTGCCATTTTCAAATTTCCTCTCTTCTGCACCTGTGGCAATTTTAGCAAGCTTTTGCGGTCTTGGTGAAACACTTTTTTCAATTTTCTCAGCTTTCACAGTTTCACCCTTCGAGGCCTTCTCAACCTTAACTGAAATTGCTTTCTTGGTGTTATCAGCATTTACATGCTCAACTTTCACAGAATCATTGCCACCAGAATTACCATTTTTCTTTTGAGCGGTTTCCTCAATAATTATGGACTTCCATATCTCAATCAAATCAGCAGCCAAACTTTGAATCTTCTTTCTAGGATGTTTTGTAAGATGTCTTAGACGCTTTCCAACCTGGAAATGATTATGCACATCGCCCCATAAGTCCCACTCAAATCAATGATTGCATAAAGCTTTTTGAGGGAGAATACAACCAACTTTTTTTGAACGATGAATATAAAGTACAATTCTAACAGAGAGAACCTGCAAGTCAGTTGATGTTCTATAGCTCCAGAAGTGTATAACTTCTATACGTAATTCCTTTCTAACCCCTCCCCCCTTTTGGGAGGATGTACAGGGTTTTCTGCCTGTCTTTACTGTTAGAGAATGGTTGCAAGTGGCATAATTCTATCACCAAATAGATTGTCCAATGTGAAAAACAGATGTTCTTCAACCTTTACAAAATGACAAGATATGAGTAACACAATAATTGTTTTCATTTTTATTTGGGAGGGGGGGGGGGAGGTGGAAGGTTTGAAGATGCTTGGTTTCATGAAAGAACAAGCAAAACAAAGCAAGAGCAACTAATGGCAGTAGCAGAGTATTGTGGTGTACAATAAAGATTTGCCAAGAAATTGCATCCTGAGTAGAATCTTTTTTATGAAGTGGTGCCCAAAAAAAAAAAAAAAAGTTACTATCATTTTGGGTTGGTTTTGAAAGTATTTTCAAAAGTGGTGTCCACGTAGGATCAAATACGCCCGAACACAAAATTTATTATTACTTTTTTTTTCCTGGAAAAAGCCAAAGTCTCTGTTTGGTGCAGCGTTTACACATCAAAAATCGCTGACATCATCAGCAACTTCACTTTGTCGCCCAACCTTCAGCGGATACAGAGGTCAAAAAGATCATGGATCAATTCATTCTTTTTTTTTTTCTTTTTTTCAAAAAACTCGAAAACCTATATAGAGAAAACAAAGTGGTCACATCCTTCTCAGGTACTCAGAAGTACCCTTGTCATTGCTTTCAAGTTCATAAATACATTCCAAAAAGGGTGAACTGCTAACAAATAACACATTAGTGAAGCAAACAGAATCAAGACATTTTTTGGCAATAGCATCAGCACCTATGTTGAGTTCTCTAAAGCAGTGTTTGACCTCACAATCCTCCGCCTTTGCATCAGTTCTCTATAGTCCAATATCACATTCAGTAGAAATTTTCGTGGGGGCAGACATCAGTAGGAAATTTTCGTGGGGGCAGACATCAGTAGAAAATTTTCCTCGGGTTCACTACTTGCCATCAAAAATCAATTCATTCCGATCCCTCAAATCACTTGTTATTCTTTTGTTTGTCAGTACTTTCTTCTCTCAATTGTTCTACTGTATACATAGATTCTGATTGTTTTCAGCAAATTAGTGAATCAATGCCCGATTGAAGAGGAGAGGCAGAGGCCACTGGCATCAACATCGACACCGAGTGGGTCATCAGCGACGACGCTCCTACCTCTCAACATGAAGCTCTGATCCTTCAAGGTTAACTGGGGGAGGGGGAATCCTACATATATGAACGGTTATAGGCGGGAGAAACGAGAGGGGTGTTTCACAAAAGACACGGTGAAGCTAGTCGATTGAAATCTCAGCGACTATCATGTTTTAAGTAAACAAAATTTACGTTCAGTAAACATCTAAAGTCTAAACCAGCCCAAGAAAGAATTATTGTATGAGCACCACTTTTGGAAAAGGTTCTCTGGAGTAACCAAGTAACAAAAAAGATAGCTATTTATGAATCCATGCGGGACTGTAACCAGGGAATGTAGTGTGAACCCAAAAAAGCAAAATTAAGGACATTTCTTACACTGCACGAACTACAAGTTTTATTAGGATCTTGTTCGCTTAACTTTCATTCAGAAAATGTCTTTTTTTTTTTTTTTTTTTTTTTTTTTATTCACAAAATTGGGTCAGCATGAAGATCAAGGACACTCCACGAGGAAAAAAAGTTACAAACACCCAAGCCTAGTATGTCTGGTTAAGCATGGGAAACAAACAAGATGACAAGAAGAGGCCCTTTGATGCAGGTAATGAGCACCATCGCAGCAAACCCAAACATGAGCTCATAAATGTCAACAAATATGTTCCTTGGTAGGGTAGCATCCAGGTGCTTTCAAGTCAATTCCCCCTCCTTGAATCACATGAAGCAATTTCATGCTCCAAAAGCACCATGGAAGATTTGATCAGTGAGTGCTTTACCCCCAATGACTAACAAGACAATGCAATAATGCTAAAACCACACATAGGCTTTTTCAAAATCAGTAACAAACCTAAGAATTAAAGCATCGGTGCAGTAAGATTGTAAGAAGTATGGAGCCATACATTAGAATCAAGGTGGTGTCTTCTTCATATTCATTCAAGGAGAATAAGGGGTTAAACCCTAAGGCAGACCCACGCATTTTATATTTATATATGCAAGCTTCAAAAGAAGAAGAAGAAGAAGAAGAAGCTAACCTGAGAAGAAACAAGAATCTGATAATTGACGGGGAAATCCTTGAGGTCTTTGAGGGCATCAAGGCAGCGACTTTCCTCGACGGGGCCACCGTGTTGCGACGCTGCTGCATCCGCCGCCTTCTTCGCCGCCTCAAATAACTCAACTAGCTCCCTCTCCATCACTTTCAGTTTCCACAATATATAATACTCGTAAGTATAATGTTGTTAACACATTGAAATCTATTTCTATTGCCAATTCAACTTCAAAAGGGATTGGTACCAGAAGCAAGAAACTAAAATACGTAAATTGAGAAAGCAAGCAATACTCCTACTCCTATATTATTGGAGAGATGAAAAGCGTGAAAGGAAGGGAGAGAGACTCGCAGATCAGAAGCCAAGCCCGTCGCGCAAGTCGTTGCAGAGCGATAAAACATACTCCCTCCGTTTCAATATAATGTTAATGGTTTGACTTGCGCGGTCTTCAAGACAACACTTTGACCACA
>BSSO01008350.1:0-10213 GCA_030267885.1 Mesembryanthemum crystallinum | reverse complement strand
TGACAATTATGCCACCATTAAACTGTATTGGAATTGAGTTAAGAGTGAGGGTATTTATGGTAGTTTAAAATTTTGACACCAAACTCCTCAAGAGTTGGCTTCTAATATAGTATAGATTATCGTGGGGTCGTACTTTGCAAATGATATCAATCGGAGTAATAACAATAGAATAGGACCGTGAATTGAATTTGCTATGATCAGGATTACAACAATCCTAAAATCTTGGTCAAAGGCCCGCAATTGCAAATCCCCCGAATTATCAAATTGGTCTTTTAAGTGAACACATGTGAACAACTTGGTCTTTTAAAGTTTAAGTGATTCAATTAGGGATTTTAAAAACCACTTTTTGGCACTTTGTACCTCAAAACTAGGATCTTGATTAAAATTGAATAAAAATTCATTTTTTATTATTTTATCAACTTTCAACTACTTTCTTTATTTTCCTTCAATTTTCTCCTTTTGTTCTTTTTCCTTTTCATTTCTTTTAATCTTCTCCTACCTCTCTCCTCCTCCCCCTTTCTCTCTCTTCCCCCCTTCCCCTTCCCCTTTTCCCAGCCTTACCCTTCCCCTGCTTCCCCCTGCCCAACTAGCTTAACCACCATTGAACATATGTCCGTTGGTTTGGTGGTGGCTCCTCCATCAACGACAACAACAAATGGGCGACAAATCGGCGATCGGTGGTTATGATGATGATGGTGGAAGTAATCAAGATTGTTGAGGGTGTAAATATAAGGGTAGATTTTGAGGGATTTTCTGGATTTGGAGTGGTTGTTGCAGGTGGTATAATTGGTAGTTGTTAGTGAGGTGAGAGAAAACTTCCTCAAATATGGTGGGAGATTAGAGAAAGCTTTCTCAAATATGGTGGGAGGAGAGAGAAAGTGAGAGAAGGGGGAGATAGGGGGAAGAGGAGAGAAAACAAAAAAACAAAATGAAATTGAATGTGAAAGGAAGAAGGGGGAAGAAAAGGGAGGAAATTGGGAAAAAAAGAAAAAAAATTGAGAAAAAGATTTTAAAAAAGAGAAGAAAATAATTACATAATTTATAAAAGAGAGAAAAATCCCAAAATGAATTTAAAATGATTTTTTATTCAATTAAACTGAAAATTCCGGTTCTGATGGTCAATGTGCCAAAAGTGCTCATTTTTTATCATATCCTGACTCACTTAAGTTTTAAAAGACCAAGTTGTCCAAGGGTACTTACTTAAAAGAACAATTTGGTAATTCGGGGAGTGCAAATCTAGCCTACGAATAGAAGCTGTAATGCAATTACGGACGGCTTAGCAATGCAAGGCTTGCAGTGGACGTGATGGTTTCATTGCCATGTCATTATTGTTTAAAGTGTTTTACTTATGGATTCATTTAAGAGTGGTTTAATTTTATGGCGTAGATATAATTTTTCCTGGTGATATTGTGATGTATTTGGTGTCTTGGTGGATCACCTGCTGCCACAGCACTCCCAAGTTTTGTTTTATCACTGTTTTCTTTGCACTTAATCGCATAGTTGGTGTGTAGAGCTGATTTGAATTAATCTTTGTCGTTTTGGAATTGCTCAAAGCTGTGGTAATAAACAAGGATTTTTTTTTTTTTTTTTTTTATTTCCACCAAATGTTGCTCTCAATAATTCTCAGTGACTAATAAGCCTATTTTTGGTCCTATGGTGTGATGCCATTGTTGGATGATTTGGAGTATTGTAGGCAATTGTTTGTATGGCCCCGAATTATCAAAATGGTCTTTTAAATGAACACCTATGGTCAAGTTGGTCTTTTAAAAAACAGTTGAGTCAAGATGGGTTATAATTTCGGGTTTTTCCGAAATTTCGGGTATCTGATTTTTCAAAAAAATCGGATATCTAAAATTTCAGATTCGGATTCGGATATCGATTTTATAAATTTTGGATGTTTTTGATTTCGGATATCCAAATATATTTACATTCGGTTATTCGAAATATTTTGATTGGATATCTGAAATATTCGAAAAAACCCGAAATTATAACCTTAAAGAAATTAAAAATATATTATTTTGGAATATCAGAAAATATCTGAACATCCGAAATTTTCAGATATTTCAGACATCCGAAATATTTCAAAATATTCAAAAATATTTACATTCGGATATCCAAAATATCTTAAAAAACCTGAAATTATAACATTGAATTTTTTTTTTAAGAAAAGATTTATTTTTTCGGATATCTGGTATCCGAATATCTGAACCCGAAATTTCGGATACCCTGATAATAGGTGGAACAGGTTGCCGGAACTATTCCACCTAGCTGTAGTGAATTGTTCAAACAACACCATAGCTTATTAGAGCTCCTTACACCATGATTGATGAACACTCAATTAGGCAACAAAGAAGGAACACTACAAGAAATTTATAAAAGAGGCAATTGGAACACTAACGCAGACTTCTAGTCCAACAAGATCTTCAATAAGCACATTATAACGATACGTGGTCAACCTACTAACAAGCATGACTTTGCAACTCACACAAAACAAGCTCTTTTTTTCGTTACATCAAAACTAGATACACAACATTGATAATTAAAAGGGTCGTTGGGATCATGTTGCTTACACAAACCTAGATATCAAATGTAAACAAGACAATCTTTAGCCCTAATACGATGATTTTTAGTATACATATAAAAATAATTAAGTTGTTCAACTGTAAGACCCCAAGAAACTGACCTAGAAACAAGAAGCAATTGATGAATATCTTCTTGGTCAAAGTCAATGGCTTACAACTCTTCTCCTCCCACGGGACCCACAATTGGTCAGTGTCGGATTTGGTTGTGGCTCTCGTTTGTGCATTATGGGCTGGTAAATTACTAGAAAGTTAGAAATTTTTATTAATTCCTCTTGGAGATCATACTCTATTATGTAGATTTTCTCATAGTTCTTACAGTGGACCTCACCAAATATAGTATGAATCATCATACCTAATAGGAGTTCCATTGATTGCACTTAGACCCACCGATCCGTGGCCCACAGGTATTACATCAGGACCCTGTCGCTCTTGCTGGGCTACAACTCATGCTCGTCTTGGCCTCTAGGGTTGGGCTGGTGGTGGCGGTGGCAAGGGACAGAGCATTATTGAGGCGGCAGCCCACAATGGCTCTGGCCCATGTCAACATTACACAAGATAATTTAAGGAAAATTTGAAGATGTACCCCTGTAGTATACGTGTTTTTTCAATGCATACCAGTAAGTTTGAGGATTTTATAATATAACCTTGAAGTTTTAAACTTCTTTAAAGTGCATCAAAACATGAACAGAGGTTAAGTTCTGATTAAGTGAGGAACAAAAATACTAAAGTACCCCCTTCTCCTACCACTATCTCACTCACTTTGTCCTTCCCACTGTCTCTCATTTGTCAATGACAAATACTTACCCCCTCCCCTGCTCTCTTCTCCAACAAACCCTACACAAGCCGCTCACCTTCACCATGGTTTGCAACAACTTGTTTTTTTTTTTCATCAGTCTCGACCTAAAGAAGGGAAGGGGGAGGAAGGAAATGGCATGAGGCAGGGGAGATAGAAGGGGAGTGGTTGCGTGATGCAAAGGAGGGGAAAAGGGAGGAGATGACGTGAGGTAGGGGAGGGGAAGCGGGTTGTGTGATGCAGAGAAGGGGAAGGGGAGAAGGTGGCATTACAAGAAAAAAGTAAAAAATCTGCGACCGGCCAAATCGGTCGCAAAACATCAAAAATCGGTCGCAAGCACTAATTTGCGACCGACTGTGACCAATTACGTGCCGACACAAAAACGCTAGTCGCAAAATGGTATTTGGTGACCACTTTTGGCGGTTGCAAATTTTTGAGACTACGTATTCAGCTGCAAAATTATTTTGCAACCGCTCTTTTTCGGTCGCAAAATAATTTTTCAACTGCTCTTTTTCAGTTGCAAAATTTGTTTGCAACCGCTCTTTTTCAGTCGCAAAATTTTTTTGCAACCGCTCTTTTTCAGTCGCAAAATTATTGTGCAACCACTCTTCTTCAGTTGCAAAATTATTTTGCAACCACTCTTTTTCAGTCACAAATTATTTTGCAACTGCTTCATCAGTCGTAAATAATTTTTTGCAACCGTTGTAGTCAGTTGCAGAATTAATTCTGTACTTCATTTGGGCGGTCGCAAAATTGATTATATATTATTATCAAAAATCAAATGCTAATATTATATACCTGCCACCTTAGACAATAATATATATTTTAACAATTCTAACACCTGTCATTCATTTGCAGATATGTTAGGGAATTTGGTGATGAAAACGAGATTAAATGTATGAAAAACACACGAGAATTTTTAACGTGGAAAACCCAACTGGAAAAAACCACGAATCCACTATAACCACTCCACACAACTGTGTTTGGTTTTCTTCCTCAAGCACTTTCTATCTAACTGATTTAGTGCTCTGACTAGGATACAAAATTCATAGGGCATACAAGTCTTTATATAAACATATCCCCTTCTATAAGTCCTAACTGGTTCCCCAAGCTAATTATCTTAGAATACTAATAATAGCAAAACTATGAAACTTTCTAAAAGCTTACAAGATAATATTTCCTAAATACATATTCTAATAAATAGGAAATTACATCAAATTAGGAAACTAAAATAATAATGCAAAATATGGAAATTGGTCTTAATAGCAAATTGACACAAAAGATCACGAATTGCAGCTCGCAGGGCCACCCGCCCGGGTCGAGGGCTTGCTGGCAGCAGATGGGCTCCTCTGCCCTCCACCTGCTCGGGTGGGCCTGCCCAACGCGGGCTTTTTTACTCTTCGTGTCATTTTGCTTCATGGCACATTGTTTTGGCTCGTGTTTCTAGCTATCCGCTTACACCAAACCCCTCTACTACAACCCGATCACCTCGAGTTCCTTCACCTCTACGACCCGATACCCTCGGGCCCACAACATATTTGAGTTTGATTCCTAACAAACCTCCCCTCAAGCCCAAATATGTGGCTTGCTTGATCAATCATCATTGGAGCGCCCTATAGACGCCTCCCCTTGAACTTGAACCTCTCCCTCAAGCATGAAGAGATTACTCTTGTTCCTTGTGCCCTTTAAGATCACTCCATCCCGTGTGAATATCTCCAAGCGGCCTCCTCTAATGCGGGTCTCATACCCCAATTTATCTAGCCTTCCTAGCGAGATAAGATTCTTACCCAAATCTGATACATACCTCACTTCGGCCATCTTTCGAACACGCCCATCAACCTTGATGTCAACGGTCCCTATTCCATGAATCTTAGCCCTTTGGTCATTAGCCAAGATCACCTCTTTTCCCTCAACTTCCTCATAGTCCGAGAAACACTCCGTACTTGAGCAAATATGTTGGGAACAACTCGAATCAAAGACCCACTCAAGCCTAGTGGTCTT
Organism: Mesembryanthemum crystallinum; assembly: GCA_030267885.1. Lineage (NCBI taxonomy): Eukaryota > Viridiplantae > Streptophyta > Magnoliopsida > Caryophyllales > Aizoaceae > Mesembryanthemum > Mesembryanthemum crystallinum. Next base: position 4,837 of record BSSO01008350.1, on the reverse strand, counting down.
AGACTCCTCCTCTCCCACAAAGAGAGCATCTTCTTCATCCAACTCAATCACCGTCGCCGCCATCCCTTTGCTTCGCCTTTCCTTGCAAGCGCTCAAGTCTTCCTTTGCAACGGGACACTGATTTTGCTAGTGACCTTTCTCATCACAATAAAAGCACTTGACATTGGATTTTGGCTTCCTGGCCTTCCCTGGCTTGTTCTGTGCTGCTTCAACTGCAAGTCTTTGAACGGATGTCAAGGCACTTGAGCCGCCACCACCATCTTGCTTCATCAACTTATCGGCTTCAAAAAGGACCAAAATAGTTTAATCCATGCGTAGATTAGTTTTGCCTACTAACAAAGAAGTCCTAACTGGTTTGTACTTCTTTGGTAGAGACACCAACAACATCATCGCTTGGTATTCATCCTTGAACTTCTCATCCAACAACGCAAACTGGGTGATCAGGCCATTGAATTTGTTGATGTGGTCATTCAAGTCATCATCTTCGTTCATCTTGAGTTCGAACAAATCTTTCTTGAGGAACAATTTATTTGCCAACGATGTAGACATATACATCTTCTGCAACTTATTCCAAAGAGTCTTTGGATTATCATCCTCAAGGACATGATACTTTAATTCAGGAGTAAGATGCTATCAGATGGTACTTACTGCACAAATCTTCATAGTTTCCCACTTTGAAAACTCCATCTTGTCAGGGATCTTTTTCTCAAGGGTCTCGTGAAACCCTTTTTGTATGAGGATATCTTTCACCATGTTTTGCCATAACGCAAAATTGTTCTTCCCGTTGAACAATTCAACCTCGAACTTTCCACCAAAAACCTTCTCCATCAATCTCAAACCTGATGCTTTGATACCACTTGTTAGGAAATTTGGTGCGAAAAACAAGATTAAAAGTATGCAAAATACACGAGAATTTTTAACGTGAAAAACCCAACTGGGAAAAACCGCGAATCCACTATAACCACTCTACACAACTGTGTTTGGTTTTCTTTCTCAAGCACTTTCTATCTAACTGATTTAGTGCTCTGCCTAGGATACAAAATTCACAGGCCATACAAGTCTTTATATAGACATAGCCCCTTCTATAAGTCCTAACTGGACTCCAACTAGGGCTGCTAATCGAGCGAGTCGAGCTCGAGTTGAGCACAACTCGACTCGAACTCGACTCACCAAACTCGAGCTCGAAACTCGACGAGCTTCAAAATTTGTAACTCGACTCGACTCGGCTCATTGCCTCGCTAACTCGATTCGACTTGAAACTCGACTCGACTTTTTTTTTTTTTTTATACTTTTTTTAGCATGACCCTTTATGAATATACATTAATAAATATACTGCAGTATAACATTTGCAGAATTTTTGAATGAACTTGATGAAGAGCAACTCCTCCTGTCAAANATCATATTTACCTGCTTAATATTCAGAATAGGGGTGCATACACTTTAGCTTTAAGCACCAAATAGAACCTGTAAACTAATTGTCCAAAAGTAAATCATGCACATGTTAACTCCCACTACCCCAGTCCTCCCCCCAAAATTGAAGCATATTTACACTTTATATTCAATATATCAAGTATATTCAGTTTATCAAAAAGGAACAAAATCAATCCTTTTGTCAAAGGTCTTCATGTCAGCAGCACCTTGGCAAGTCATGTTGAGGAGGTCTTCATCAACTCTGGCAGCAAGCAAAAAGAAATACCAGCAGCAACCAGCAAGAAGTTCCACGCTTCCAGCAATTCCGACAATGAAGACACATAAAATTTTCCATAAAAGATTGGGTCAGTATATAACAACAACAAAAAGTAACAGCAACAAGAGTTAGAGAAATGTTTTAACATCAATTGAAGAAAATAACCAACCTAATTTACTGGGAGAAAGATTTCTTTAGGTTGATCTTCTTCCCGATCCTGCAAAACATTTTCTAGTCAGTTACTAAACTCATTTAACATCAAACAAAAGAAAACACATTAAACAAGCCTTACTTTGTTCTTTCTCTTTACTCCATGGAGAGAACGACACCAATCTCCGATACAAATCAACATTTGTACCGTATTTGGAGTAAGTGAAGCCCTATAAGGATCTACGACACGTCCCCCTGCACTAGAAGTAGGCTCGGAAGCCACAGTTGTGATCGGAATAGCCAAGATATCAGCAGCCATTTTCGATAAAACACGAAATTTTAAACCCTTTTCCCTCCACCATTGCATCGCATCAAACTTAACATCACTAGGACAAAGAAAACAACCCTCCTCCAAATACGTATCAATTTCACTTTTCCTAGGCTCGTTTGTTTCCGAGGACATGACAAACTCAAAGAACTCAGACATTCCAGCACCTGTACCTGTTCTTTCCCCTGCATTATTTGCACAACTATTGCTAGTTGTACAATCTACATTTCGTTCTCTGGGATAATAATGCTCACATATTCATCATAAAGCTCATACACAGCATTTTTAACCTTGTTAATGTTGTCCCGAGCCACATCTTGAGAAAATAACTTGGGAAATGTAAATTCAATAACCTTCATCTTACACCTAGGGTCTAAAACAGCACCTATAGCCATAAGCAAATTGCATTCACCCCAATACTTATCAAACTTTACTTTCATTTCTTTGACCATGCCTCTAACAAAATCATCCGGAGAGTCAACCTTTTTATCCAACAACAACTTAATCCTATAAACCTCACTAAGAAATAAATTTGATGTTGGATATTCGGATACGGAGATAATGTTAGTAATATCTTTAAACACTTTCAAAATATCAGTTACTTTTTCAATTTTTTTCCCACTCATCACGCTCGGGATTATGAATATAGTTTACATCTTCCTCAGCAAGTCTACCAAAAGCCTCTCTAAACTTGAGTGCACAAGCTAACATGTTATAGGTGGAATTCCAACGTGTCTTGCACTCAAGTATTAATTTTCTCTCGGGAAGTCGAAATAGTTGAACAGTTTCAACAAATGCTTTCATCCTTGATTCACTTTTATTGAGATAATCAATACTATCATGCACCTTTTCAGTTATATACTCCACATTTTCAAGACCATCTTGAACCATGATATTTAAAATATGCGCACAACATCGAACATGGAACAATTTACCTCCACATGGTAGCTTCTTAGTTTTTGAGAAACTTTCTTTCAATGCCTTAATGCAAGTATCATTGGCAGAAGCATTGTCTACTGAGATGGTGAAAACCTACGATACAAAAACATGTAAGATTTATTAGGTAAATTTCAAGTATAGAAAAAGAGAAATATTAAAAAATAATAATCTCAAATTATACTAAAAACGAACTTGCTGGATTATTTGGTAGATTTCAAGTAATAAAAAAGAAAATATTAAAAAATAGAAATCTAAAAATACATACTGAAAACATAAACTTACTTTGTTCTCAATCTCCCACTCCTTTAAGCACTTAAAGAATGCATTTGCTATGTCAATGCCTCTTCTAGGAGGCGGCAAGTGAATGAAGTTCAAAACCCGCTTTTGAAGCTTCCAATTTGAGTCGATGAAATGACCAGTTAGAACCATGTACTCAATTCGTTGAGGCTTTGATCTCCATAAATCTGTGGTCAAAGAAATCCTTTCCACCGTCTTTAGCAAAGCCTTTAGCTTCGCCTTCTCAATCTCATAAACCTTGAAGGAGTCATTTCGTATTGTGTGTCGTGACACACTATCCCATTGTGGTATCGCCCGCTTTAACATCAAATTGAACCCTTCTTCCTCAACAATTCTAAATGGATGCTCATGCATCACAATCCAATGGGAGATCCCTTCTCTCATCCTAAACTTGTCAAACATTCCATCATGTAGAGCACTCACAAAACCAGAATCTATGTTGATACCAGCATCAGATGGCAAAAAATTGAGCAAGTTCTGTTGCTTTAGGTGTGCTGCCCTTTTTGTACAACTCTCTAAATGCCGCTTGAAATGCGTTGTACTTCTAGACTTCAAGACTGAAAGAGGTAGATTGCAAAATTTGCACCTCACTTTCATCTTCCCTTTTATGAGTTCAGGCTCACCTAAATCTTTCCAAACTTCAGATGTTCTTTGTCTTTTGGATGGGTAGAAAGTCCCCTCTGGTACCCCAGTAGATGGAGGAATGCAATCATCTCCTTCCTCACTACTTAACACAATTTCCTCTTCATCCTCAATATCTACCATATTCTCCCTCATAGCTCCAGAGCCAGTAGGTGCCAAGGATGGTTCTTGTGCAGTATTATTAGGCACTTCTATAAAAATGGAAAAGTTAATATTACTTGGAGTTTAAAGGAATATTTTTACATCATAGAGTCATAATTAGTTGTCAATAATAGACCAAGAACATAGAACATAGAACATTTTACAAATCAGTAAGTAAATAGATGTCCCCTTTTGCTCATTTATTTATTTATCAATTTAATTATCACATAAGACAAACTCTAAGACAAAGGAAGTAGATCATATAAACATGATTATATGATGGAGGGAAAGAATGAACATAACAAGTTCTCATTTCTCATGACTTAAATATAGTTTTGAATTTGTCATTTGTATCTATACTTTTGGCTCACACCAGTAACATAACAACAAACAAAAAATCAACTCATTCATAAAGTAGCTCAAATAACATAAGTTAACAATGAACATCACCAATACTTACCATTGCCAGTAGCAGTTGAGGACGACCTTGTTGGAATTATGGTTGTATGCTACTGTCAAAACAGATATACTTTGTTGTCAAAAAGAGAAGGCAGCTTAGATAGATAGATCAAGAAAGAGATGAACAGAACAAAGAGAAATTACCACTATGGGTCAGATCTACTCAAGCAAAACCTCGAGGGATTGTCGACATT
>BSSO01008349.1:0-10213 GCA_030267885.1 Mesembryanthemum crystallinum | reverse complement strand
ACATAAAGAACTGTAAAATTTGAAACAAGGTTGCAATATCAAAGCATTTATGGGCAGTACAAGAGAAGAGTGACAGCTTATAGGTGAAGTGGGTACACTCCACATACTTAAGAGGCCAAGAAATTACCACCTAGCAGCTTCCACAAAGTTGCAGTTGGTATTGGAGGAAGGTGATAGGCATGAGAGGGCATGGTAATGGTTTGGGTACAATAGTTGGATGGCCTGTTAATCCAAAGGAGAATACTCTATCAAAATGGGGTATCAACTTCTTCTGGGGGACCATGAGAAGTTCAAATATGCATGAATTATATGGGGGAGGTATAATACTCCTAAGTATTCTGTATTTATGTGGCTGCTAGCACATAAAAAGCTCCTCACCAATGCAAAGACAGGTTGGCTGGAATGAATTGTGGCAATAGGGAAATCACATGTTCACTTTGTGGGGAAGAGGATAAATCAATTGATCACCTCTTCTTCAACTGCCAATACTCCCTGCAACTGCTTGACCGAATTAAAGAAATGGCTGTTAACAAAAATATGGCCAAGTAGGAATTGGTTACAGTGGCTCAGAAATAAGATGTCAAGGGGGATAAAACTGATGATGATAGCATTTGTAGTAGTTACGGCATATCACATTTGGCAAGCAAGAAACTTCTGCATATTTAGACAAGAGAAGATGACACCACAAGTGGTAGTAAGCTGTGAATTGAAGCTAAGGCTAAATTGTATCTTTGAAGACTGTTAAGAGTGCTATTAGACAATTTATGAGTTTGTTAAGCTAAATGGCTTTTTGGCTTGCTAACATGTGTTTGTGTACCCTACCTACTAGGTGCCTCAACACATGAAAAGTTCTCAATTAGCTTTGTAATGAATGTTTCTCAGTGGTAATGAAAACTCAACTTATTACCAAAAAAAAAAAAAAAATAACATAATAATAAAATAGTCCCACTATCTCACATTCTAAAAATAAAAAATTCATATTTATTCCCCACTCACTCTCTTTCCTCTCTCTCTTTATCTTTCTACCCCTTCCTTTTCTCTCTCTATATATCATTTGGGCAACATGGGAAAAACAACCCTCAAACTCTAAACACAAAATCGGTTTTTAATGTTTACCCGGAAAGGAGGGAGTAGTACTCTAAAGGAAGGGAGGGGTTAAATAGAGGTTTGGTGAATAGGAACAGGAATAGGAATAGGAAAGGGACTAGGATTAGGAAAATAATGGTTTATTTTTTAAAAGAAGGGCTAAGGAGTCATTTTGCCATTTAAATGGTTGGATGTACTTCTTTCGTTCTCAATTGAAGTTGACGCTTCTGCTAGCTGATGCGTTTAGCGCCTATGATATATAATGTAGTACTCTATTAAAAATAATAAAATCGGTTTTTATTTAAGGATTTTTTGCGGGGAACCACCTTATATATGGCACTTTTTGTGAACTCCCCCCTTATGAAATGTTTTTCAGGGGGAACCACCTTTTAAAAAACAAACTCCTAGAGAGTACTATCTTTACTAATATTCCGGCCAAAAAAATGGGTTTTATGCCCGATTTACCCTTAGGCTTTAGTCACTTGTGGAATTTTTTTTCTTTTCTTCCCATTCCATTTATTTTACCCCCATTTTAATTCTTTTTCCCCCGTCTTTTGTTTAAGTCTCATTTTATTTCTTTTCCTCCTATTCAAAATTAGAAAGACTTGAAAATATCTCCCCCAAACTTTTTTCACCTCATTCTGAGATGATCTAGAACTTGACATCCTTAAACAACACACAAATTAACCAATTCAAATTAGGGCACATAATAATCATACTCATATACTTCCCAAAAAAAAAAAAGAAAAAAAAACCCAAACACACAAACTCTAATTTCTAGAAATCAACCAAAAAACCCAATTACTACTCAATGTTCGATCTCAACAATGGAGAGAGAGAGGATTTTTGAATTGAGACAAATCGAGAGAAAACTAAACCCGTAACATAATTATTACATAACCCAATGGTAAAGAAATTGAGGGGGAAAGCAAGATTAGATGCGAGAAAAAGTTTCTAGCCTTGCTTGAAGGTCTTGTAGCTATGACAGTTATGGTTGCCAGTTATGGTGCAGTTTTTCAAAGGAGAGAGAGATAAAGAGAGAGAGTACCATTCACTTTTGAAAACCATGGAAGGGAAATAAAAGGAAAGGGAAAAAGAAATAAAAGGGGAGTACAGAAATTATGATGTGGCAGGGGTTAAAGAGCAAATGATTCAATGACATTAGTAATGAACCCTTACCGCGCCATCATTTTCTTAATTGGGAGTTAACAAAAATGTCACTTGGCCCATTATTGTGGGACGAAAGTAAATGTGGGATTATTCTTGTCAATTTTTGAATGTGAGATTATTTTTGTTGGACCGCCTAAAGATTGGATTATTGCCATCAAATTTTCCATAATAAGATGAAAAAAGAAAAATTGGAAGGAAAAGAATAAAAAATCCCCATGTGAGTTAAGCATGAGGGTAAATCGGGCATAAAACCTATTTTTTAGCTGGAATGTTAGTAAAGATGATACCCTCCGCACGTTTGTTTTTTACAAGGTGGTTCCCACCAAAAACATTTTATAAATGGTAGTTCAAAATACGCTATATATTAGGCAAAAAAATCCTTCATTTAACTATTTATTTGCCCGAGCTGTACCAAATGTTCGGTTCCCACCTCCCATGGCACTCTCCCTCTCACCTGCGCACCTCACAGTTTCCCCATTCTTTCTCTCTGCTAAGCTTCTTCCTCCTCATCGTCGGCCATTTCCTCATTCAGAGCACTTGAGACCCACAAGGATAACCCGACATACCTCCTCAATTCGGGCTCTCAAAGAGTGGCAAGAATACGAACAAGCAGTGAAAGACAAAGATCTAGCGAGAGCTCTAAGGTACTTGAAGTCTTTTGATGACGATGCCCTTCAAGTTCAAACTTCCGAGGAGTCAGATGGGTCTCCGGTTCCATCTCGACCCGAGTTGGGTTTGCCTCGTTTGGATAGAGATTGGGAGGTTTTGGATACTTGCTTGAATGCCGATGATATGAGGCTTGTGGGTACTGCATATGCCTTTCTTAAGGACAAAGGATTATTGCCCAATTTTGGGAAATGTAGGAGTATTGGTAAGCTTTCCTTCCACAATTGTAGTTTTTGGATTGCAAGTGATTAGAAGATTATGCATTGATGGTGGATGGATTTCTTTTGAAATTAAAAGATACATGTTTCTTATTTCCTATGTTTATGGATTGTGTTTTAGATGACTTGTTGAAGCAATTGATCATGACTTCTTGAAGTTTAGAGGGGTTGTATGTGAATCCATCATTTCGATGTGCTTACCCTTGTGATGGCATTAATTTAGCCCCCTTTCAATGATGAATTTCTTAGAAAAGTATATTAATATAATAAAATTGAAATTATAACCTAAAAGGACAAGCTATCATCAAAAAAGAGATCCAATTACAAATTTCCCGTGTTTTGTTGGACATTCTTAAAGAACGCCCCCTTAGAAACCCCAGCCGCCTTGGCCCTCATTGATGTTGTCCGACACAAAGCCAAGAGGCTTACCATCCCCATAGAACATGTAAGAGTTCCGCTCCAACCAAAGATACAAGAGAATTGCTAGAGAAGCGCACCGCCTTAACAACTTATGCTCCTTTCCTTTTACTCAGCCTTACATAATGACCTTACAAATGCATAAGAATAGTAGAAGGACAAAGAAAACACTCTTCCCCACACTGAATAACATGGTCCACAAAGTACGAGCAAAATCACAATGAAAAATCAAGTGGAGACCAGTTTCACTAGCTTGATGAAATTAAAAGGGCTTTAGCTGATATTAGTGTGATGGGGGCATTTTTAAGCAAATTCTTAAAGCAATCCCATGGATAGTCGGACAGAAGTGAGCTAGTCCCTTGGATGTTCTTGAATCAGCTGTAGCACGAGGCTTGTTTAAACAGAGGAAATTTTCTATTTATGAGGTGTAGAGGGAGTCATGTCACCCTTATTAGTGAGGCGATTACATCCTTTTTTTAAGTAATTTGTTCACCGAGAGACTTGTGCCCTACTAATGGGGTGGATACCATTTGGCTAGGTGCTGATTTGAGTTGAAAGAAATATGTGAAGCGATTTTTGTAATGGAGGGGGATAAGGCTTCCGGTCTGGATGGCTTTGCTAATGCTTTTTTCAGCGTCGTCATGAAAATATGAAGAAATATATCTTTGACGTTTTTGAGGAATTCTTTGATTCAACAGTGTCATGCAAAGATATCAACTCGACTTTTATTACATTGGTTTCAAGAAGGATTGGCCTTTGAAGGTCAAGCATTTTAGGCCTATAAGCTTGGTCACTAGTGTTTATAAGATTGTCACTAAAGTGTTGGTGAATAGACTTTGGAAAGATTACTTGGGATACAACTTCTTCACGCAGAGTGCCTTTGTTGAACTATACCAGATTTCAACGGTGCTTTTGATTGCTAATGAATTACTGGAGATGTGGTCATGGCAAGGGTTTAGTCCTTAAACTTGATTTTGAGAAAATTTATAATAGAGTGTATTAAGGTAATCTAGAAAAAGTGGTGGAGAGGAAAGGTTTCTGTACTAAATTGTGTAGATGGATTATAGCTTGCTGGAATTCTGCCTACCCTCTTAATTTGTTTAAAGAATGGACGTCCTCGGAGTTACTTTGATGTTTCTAGGGGCAATAGACAAGGTGGTTCTATTTGACTTTTTTTTTTAATACCTTGCTGGTTGATATTCTTAGTAGGACGGTTGTTTTGGGGGGAGGGGGGTGCTGTGAAGGGCACCATGGAAGATTACAGTATCCCTTCTTCGATTTGCAGATGAGACTATTTTATTACTTCAAGATGGGCTCTTGTACTAAGAATGTCTTGACTACTATTCAAGATTTTGCGTATGTTCTGATCCTCGGGTTAAATTCCATTGTGGGGGTTAATGTGGATCAATCAGGTTTGACCCGATATGCCACTCTTGCTGGTTGCTTCATTGTGGAATGGCTTATTACNAAGAGCGCACGGGATCCGGTTGTTGAGAAGGTTTCCAAGCATCTATATAGGTGGAAGGAAGCTTATTTTTCTTATCCAGTTGTGCTGCCTCCATCCCTCACTATTACTTGTCTTTGGAGGTCTCTAAGTGAGTGGCTCAAAAGCTAGAGAAAATCATGCATGACTTTCTTTTGTTGGGTATAGAAGAGAGGACTCGGGATCACTTGGTTGCTTGGGGTAGTGTAAGCCTACGAAGATGGGAGTGCTTGGTTGGTAATTTGTTGTCTAAAAAACAATGTCTTGGTTAGAAGTGGTCATGGAACTTCCCTTTGAACCTGACTCTCTTTAGCACAGAGTTATTTGGTGCAAGTACATGGGCTGCAATCGAGTGGTTGGTATGCTTATTATGCTGATGGCGGTGTTAGCCCTTGGAAGTTCATTTCTCACATCTATCCTACTTTCTTCCTTTTGTTGGCTTCATAGTTGGTTTAGGGATTATGGTTCTCTTTTTGGACGACATTCTGAGAGGCGATGCTCCCTTTTTTATGCTATTTGGGCACTCTCAAACAGGGGGTCTTTTCTTGTAACTCCTTATGGAAGCAACTAGAGCACTAGCCCACAAAATTTATCTTTTCTTCCTAGTTTTGTTATTTGGGTTGCAAGTTTCTTGAAGATGCATGCTATCATTTGGACTGGACTTCTTAATAAAGTTGACACCTACAAATTGAGGCAGAGACGGAGGCTGTACAAGATGCTCTCTCTGGATGTGCATTGTGTTTTAGAAGCGGGGAGATTAGTGAACTCTTATTCTTGTGTTGTCAAATTTTTATAGATATCTAGCAGTGATTATTTGGGGTTTTCGGGAATGTTGGGTGATGCGAATTACAAGGAAAGGAAACAAAAATAGTTAAGAATTATGGCAAATTTCAAAAAGGGTACCTGACGTTTGGGGTAATAATAAAAAGGGTGGCTGACATTTACCTATTCCCATTTAGGGTACCCAACCTTTTGGATAAATTCCCATTTAGGGTCCAATTGGCTGACGTCGTGAAATACTCTGTTAGAAGTCCTAAAAGTTTTGAGAGAATATGTAATCGAAGAGGGGTTTGCAATAGAAAATTGGAGTAGTTTGAAGATAAATATTCGGCAACTTGTTAGAGGCTGAAAGAGGTTGAAAATAACTCACAAAAGGAATAAGTAGAGGATGAAAAACATCCATGGAGGGTCTATGTTTCATTACTTGTTGATGGCATAACTTTTCAGATCAAGATTGCACAAGATTGTACAAGAACTCAAGTGCTTCGGCTCCATGGATTGTAGAAGTCCTTAAGGCAGATTTCGAAGCAAATCCTGATACAAGTGTCAAAATCATGAATGAAACTCTGACTCACAATTCCAATAGAGTTGTCACGGTGTCAACAATTGGACCCTAAATGGGAATTAATTTAAAGCTTGGGTACCCTAAATGGAAATAGGTAAACGTTAGACACCCTTTTTATTATTACCTTAAATCTCATGTACCCTTTTTGAAATTTTTTCTAGATTGAATACGTTTGAGAAGCAAGTGTTTTTATGATAGCTTTATTATTTTTGTAATTTATTCTAGGGCTATTTTATTAGGATGTTAGATCTTAATATATTTGCATTACTAGGTTAGTATCTGTACGATGCACGGTTTTAATTAAATTATTTGATAAAAAATCGTGTATGTTTAAATAATCATATACAATATCTAACATGTAAATATCTTGCATATTTAAACATTAGTGTATTAGAATTATATAAATTTGATGTTAAATATGAATATGATAACTATAGAACCCATGCAAGTAGGCGACAAAAACTGTGACACTTGAAAGAATATATATGACATCAAATCAATGTGGTGTACATTTAATTATGATACATAGTCCCTTTAAGTATGAATGTTTCAAAATAAAAAGGCTTGAACATAGTGGTAGAAGTACATATAGCATGACCTTATTATATTAATTAACTCGGTATTTGTTGAACGATGAAATATGCCTATAAAAAACAAAAAAAAACTATCATGGTTAGTATCATCATCATCATCATTAAGTATCGTAAAGAAAATGATCAAAAGAAAAGGGCCAAAATGCCAAATAGGTATTTAAAAAAGACCCCTATTGCCGCATTGGTATTTTAAAAAACTACGGCGGCAATAAGGTATTTAAAATGACAGATTTGCGCATTTGAGTCTTAAAAATGGGATTCCGGTGAAAATCTCCGGCAAAAGCTATTTTTAGATCATTATTTTTCTTATAAAATTAGCGAATTATTTGCTCCCTTCACTTTAATAACCTTATGAAGCAGTTTTAAGGTGAAAAAAGTAGAAGAAAATAGGAAAAACATATATAAAAAATAGTCATCGCCGGAATTCCAGTTTTTAGACCAAAGTGCGTAAATGTGGCATTTTAAATACCCTATTGTCGCCGGAGTTTTTTTTAATACCAATGTGTCAATAGGGGTCTTTTTAAAATACCAATTTGGCAATTCGGCCAAAGAAAAGTATTGTAAAGAACTAAAAAATGAGGCGGAGAATTGCATGGGTTGTGGGATTTGGGTTTGGGTTTGAGAATATATATTTTTTTGTTGCAATTGAGAGTATATATTAACCATGTGATATATTAGCCTAGTGTATTGTTTTCTTATACTAAGATGTATAGATATTGAATGAGATTTCTTGCTTGATTTAGGATCTAAGAAAATAAAATAAAAATTTACTAATCGTGAATGTTTTGGGCAATGCATGGAAATTTGGGATCAATGATGTTCTCCCTCCATGTAACGAACCCATTAATTCGTGAAAATATATAAAGATTTACAAAGTGAAAATACTTATATTAGATTCATGTTAAGTAGTACTTTAAAAATATCATGATTTTATAATTTTTACTTATATATTGTTACAATTAATTACAGTCAAAGTGTTGCATTGGAGACCGTGAAAAGTCCAATGTAACAAACCTATTGAGAAAGAGGGAGTATAAAGTTTGGTTGTCAACATGGTAAAACAAAATAGAGAATCTTTGGGTAATAAATCAAGTTTGGCCCATTTTTTAACTTACCAAATATATATATATATATATATATATATATATAAAAAGAAAAAAAAAGAAAAAGCTGACCAAATGTTTAATTATTATAATTTTTTTTTTTTATTGAGGTTCTTAGGTGGTGCGCTCTGTTGTGCTGGAAATTGTGCAATTGTATCTGCATATTTGATGTTACAAATTCATGTGGTTTGGGTCCAAACTTAAACACATTAAATGGCCTATGATTGGGTTTCGGTGAACCCATATATTACTAACCCATTGACATCCCCACTACAAATGGGCCTCATTTTAAAGTACATATCGTACTCTTTTTAATGGCATTAGAAAATTGAACTTTTGAAAAGTTGAACAAAAGTTAAGTCATTTTAAAATAATAGTTGTATCTTTAGGCAGGTTTTTAGCTAACTCTAGATGAATGTCTATTTGGCAAATAAAGAGATATTCATTAGTTTTTTGTTAACTTGGTACATTAACCTATATTTGGAATATTATAACTCATACTCCCTCCATCCCGCAATTAGCTTTCATAAATTGGGAGGGTACAAAATTTTAGGTGAACTTTTTTAGACAAATTTGCCCTTGTACTAGATGTATTATTGTATTTGTGAGTTAGTGGAGAGAATAAAATAATAGAAATAGAGAGAGTGATTGGAGAGAGAGTATATTTTTTATTGTATTTGTGAGTTAGTGGAGGGGTGTTATAGGAAAGTTATGGGATTTTATGGGTTTTGAAAGCTAATTTTGGGACAAAAATATGGTGTTTTTGAAAGCTAATTGCGGGACAGAGGGAGTATGATATTCACAAATTTGAAAATTAATTAATTTTCTAAATGTCTTGCTTACATGGCGTGTTCTACACTATCGGAAAATGCTTCTTTTAATAATTAAGATTAGTAAAGCAATTTTCTAGTGATATTAGGTTATTTTCTTATTCTCAAAGGCATTTATTAGGCTATATATACCCCTTTATACTATGTTATTCTTCATAGAGTATTGGAATGAAATAATGTTTTGAATTTTAGTTAGAGAGGTTCTCCATCATTGGGTTTGTGCTGTAACCTTGTTGTGGATATCCCAAATTGGCTATGGAGGCTTTGGTTCTAGAGAGGAGGGGAAAGTTCTTTGGTGATGTGCGATTTTCACCTTTGTCTGGTGTATTCGGACAGAGAGAAACAATCAAGTTTCTCTAGATTAGGTTTGTCTAGATGACTTGGTGTGGGATAATGTGATTTATTTTGCTTCATTGTTGGGTCTTTGTCCTGAAGGTTTTCCCCAAAATCCCTTAGATGTGTAGAGGATTGATTGACAGGCTTACTGTTTTGACTTTTGATGGTGTCTAGAAACCTTGTCCTCTTCTTGTAACCACTCTGAGATTATGTTATGACAATTACTCGTTTTTCTAAAAGAGTGTCTTGTTGTTTTAAATGCATTCATATAAATGTGCTTGGTCTGGTAGAGCTCAAATGCAGATTCTATATTTAAATCTAGCATCAATATGATGGGATTTACACACAAGGTGGTTAAGTAGCGGAGTGGTATAATTCTCTTATCAAAGGGAAAGTTATTTTTTACTCGATGAACTTTTACAAACTTGTTCTTATGTAACACTGGTTCTTACCAAATGCCTCTTAAAGCAATGTATAACTCTTCTTCTACTCCTCTGTACTGAAATGTCTAGAGTACTGGTCTAAGGGATGATTCTCAGCTTCAGAAGTCCGAACGTAAATGATATGGTTATCTGAAAACTGTGACCTGCATTACCATGGGAAGATTGAATTAAAAGTTCACTTTATCTGTGTCAACAGTAGTCATGGATGTGAACCAAAATGGTTTCTAATTGTAACCCTCAATCTTTCTTGCTTGATTGTTTGCTATAATTATATAGTGTTATTATCTTTACTATTATTATTATACAAGTTATTGTTGTTAATAACGTTTTTTTAATTCCTCGAACTTATTCTCACCATTTTCACTTATTGCTATTTCCTGGATGTGAATGACATGCACTCAGTTTTAGAAGGGCCACGAGATGTCACGCCTACAATACTGAAGTCTTCAACTGGTTTGGAAGGTTTGTTCTCTTGTTTTAGGACCACATTTTACGACAAGATAGTAAGCAAGTCGTTTAGAAA
>BSSO01008348.1:0-10213 GCA_030267885.1 Mesembryanthemum crystallinum | reverse complement strand
GTTTATACTCTATGATTGATGATTTTGCTTCCAAGAAAGACCGTAAAGTATTGTTCAAGTAAAAAAGTGAAAATTAAATAAATAAACACTTTGGAGTATTGAGCCTTTTTTTTTTGTTATAGAAATTACGTCACACAACCGGCATTCAACTATTTGTAGCATGAGCTTTGGCCCCCCTACCCTTCAAATCCTGGCTTCGCCCCTGTGTTCACCCAAGAAAACTATTTGGGGATGCTAACAATTAGATTTTTAGCTTAACAGGTTTAGATAAAGATTGCGAGAGGAGGTATAGCGAACTAATTCGATCTGCAATGGGTTGGGTTTGCAGATTCAAGATGAGTAAAATTGTGTAGATGCTCATTTTTACAATTAAAAAGATAGTTGGATATGTTAAACATATATTAGTCCGCATAGTTTCGACCCAATTCAACCTTTAATGTTTTTTCTGAAAACAATCTTTCACAATTACTATATCACTTAAATAAATGAAATAACGAAAACAGTGTTTCTTAAAAATGATTTTCTTGAGGAACCTAAGAAATATTATGTGTGCTTTGAATCAAAACATCTTTTAAAACTTCAAAGGTTCAAGTGCATAACTTTGATTTAATTTTTCATATGGGAAAGTCAAATGCTGACAAAATATACAGTATTCATGTTTTTTCCAATTATTGTTGATATTTAAGAATCAATAAGATTATATACACTTAAATTTGGTAGGTAGAGCTGCGATTAGCAAATTGACAATATATAATCAAGTGTTCGTATAACATCATAATCACGTCATATTTATAGAGAGGGTAACGAAGTTACAATCTATTTTGGAAAATTCCTATTGATATCCCTGTGGTATAAGCTTATTGCAGATGGTGACCACTGTTTTTCAAAAATTCAGTTGATACCCCTATGTCTTTTATAGAAGCATATATTTGCTCCATGACCAGAATAGTGAACTGATCGCTAATACTATAAAAAGGAAATTTACACCCCAGAGATTTCCCACAAAACTTCACAATTTTAATGCGGACGATAGTCGATATTTGTAATTTTCTTTTATTCACATTGACCTTTGGGCTTGCCAACTGGGCCCAACATCTTACCAATTAGAGAAAGAAAACAAACTCATCTACCTAAAGGTCTCTTAGTGTAGTCCAATATTAAATGGATAGTTGATGAACAAAAAGGACGGACCGTAAAAAACTAAGCGCGATTCCACGTACTCCCTCCGTTTTCAATTGAAGTTGACGCTTGGCTTTTTCCGCAATTCATATACACCAAGCGTCAACTTCAATTGAGAACGGAGGGAGTACAAGGCAGGGACATGATAAGCAAGAAGTAAGAATCTAACAACAGCCTGTCTTCTATCAAGTAAATATTGGGCAAATAAAAAGTGATACTGTGTAAGCAAAAATCAGTATTAGAGTGGTATTAGGTGAGAAGAAAAAGTAATACCAATTTTAATCTTTGGGAGTACTAGTTTTTAGATCGTCAATACCAATTTTTAATTAGGTAATGATATGGTCATATAGAGTATTTATTATTTTAATCTCCCAAAGGTTGATTAAGAGTACAAATAAATACTCCATAATCCAATTTTTCCTTTCGTCCTAACGAGTGTAATAATTTTAGAAGAAAGATATATACTCTTGTGAATATGTTGGTCAAATTAATAAATTTAACCACATCCATTACTATATGAATCAGGAGAAACTTGTTCGAATAAATAAATAACAATTTATTTTTTTTATCTTTTGCAATATCTTGATATATTCTCACTATTTCATCATTTATGAAGATGGAAATAGACATATTTCCAAGTGTGTGGAATATGAAAATATCAAAAGAATTAAGTAGCTTTTAAATCTAGTCCATGTATTAAAAAAAAAAAACAATTAGAGATCATTCTTGGTTTGTTGCTATAAAGAATGGTCCCCTTCAATGACACTAAGAAACTAGGACTCTCTCTATTTTCAATTGAAATTGACATTTTGTTCTCCGCAACTCACATGTCAAGCGTCAATTTCAATTGAAAACATAGAGAGTAAGAGATATAGGCATATAGCAATGCCTTGATTAGCAAACAATGTCACAAATCTACCCCAATAAATGCCAATCATAAGAGCTACTATTACATAGCTTAAAACCTAGACAACCATTTCCAGAACCGAAGTCATTAAAGACTTAAAACATTGGTTTGACTAATCTCACTTGCACAATAGCAAAAAGAAGTCTCAATCAAATTGTTGAACATTCTTATCAACGTTGGTCATGCTTCACGTTGCCTTCATGACCTCCCCACAAGGAGAGAGAAGAGATAGTTACATTTTTGTTTTCTTTTGTAAGAAAGGAGCCACCTAAAAACCTTAATAGCTCAATTAGTTGTCATTCACACACATTACACACTAATGGTTTTTTACAGAGGTTGTGGTGGATATCAGATAAAGGATTAACCCTATAAGTGTGGCCGTTGTATTGTGCGAGCTATCTTTTTTTTGTAGATTCTCTTGGGCAAAAAATTGGTATTTAGCCAAAAAAACTACTCGTACTAATTTTGACGAATACTTGGTACTTTCGAAGCACGCAAACACAACATGTGGGCCAACGTGGTACAATCTAGTTCCACTTTCAGCTTGCAAAATGATTGATCCAGGTTTTGATCAACTTACAACACTTTATTTCGCATTAATTTACTACTCTTGTAAAGGTCAAAAGATCTAAATCTAAACATAGTAAATCCTCAAAAAGCAACGAGTCATACTTTGGCATCCTAATTTTGGTCATCAAAACAACCAGATAACAGTTAATGTCATCAAATTTTGCTAGCTTGTTTGACCCTTTTACCAACCAAAAAAAGGATATAGAGAAAAAAATAGTCAACATCAAAGCTTAACGGCTCAAACTACTCACATTGTAGAGACTCCATGCTGTGCCCATCACATTCAATCCTTTACCACACATAACCAACCCATTTGACAACTATGCATGCTTTCAGTTTCAGGGTGGCAAAATTCACACTTTTGGCGGTTATTTTGAGGATGAAGGTCATTATGGGCATATGCCCCAACAACTAATCAAAAAAACCCAACCCATTTTAACCAAAAAGGCCAAAAAAGCTCCCTCTCTTCCTCTTTCAACATGTGATGTGGGCACATCAAATGGTTCCACATCCATTGTGTTGTTTCTCACCTCTGTTTCTTAGTTGTAATATGAATTCTTAACGTCTCTGTCTTCCCCCCCAACACTTTGCTTACCTTGCTCTTCCATCTCTCCGTGTCCGTTATCTATCCCTCGCCCTCGCTTAGATGCTATATAGGCCTGAGAAGGGATAAATGCACCTTAAGTTTCAGCTTCTTCAGGCTCGAGGACAAAAGCAGCTTGAGTTTCAGCTTCTTCAGGCTCGAGGACAAAAGCAGCTTGAGTTTCAGCTTCTTCAGCCTCGAGGACAAAAGCAGCTTGAGTTTCAGCTTCTTCAGCCCCGAGGATCCATCAAACAACCATCAAGGTAATCCTTAATTCAGAACTTGTCCCCTTGATATATAAACTAGACAGGTAAAGAGGAATTAAATGCTTGTGTTACGGGTTTCTTTCAATAGTCTCAATTTACCAATGTGCAGCTTCGAGTCAAAAAGACAACCTAAGTTCTAACAAATAATAATCAAATTGCTAGTTTTCATCTTCGGCCCCACAAATCCTCAAAAAGAACACGCGACATGAGTTCTATTTGTTTATCTCAAAACAATCGTTTCACTTTTCTTTGGGTCGCTAGCAAGTCAAAAATGTTAATGAATCGTACCTGGTTCATGAAGACCTCCACCATAGGGCCTACTTCTTTCCTTTGAAGAAATCCTTCTCCACCTGTTATTTGCAACGCTATCCTTCATTTCTATCCGCTTCTAACTGGTGCTGCTGTAATACGGACATTGTCGTTTATTACACGAAAGCTGATTCAACTTTTCACCTTATCTCCAACAAAATATATTATCAGATGGCAATTCTTTAAGCAAAACATTCGTTTAGTGTTAGGAATTAGTGGAATGAGTCAGGCAAGTCGGATCCTAAACAATGCCTTTAAGCAAATTTCATCTAAAGAATACAAGAAGCTAGTGTTTTTTTTATGTATCAGAAGTACCTTAGGATATAAATATATATATGTCACACAACAACAAAAAAGCTAAGCTGTACCCAATTTTTTTGTTTTGTTTTGCAGGTCCGTACCTCTTTCTGCAAGACAGTAGAGATGCCATCGAATCAGGTCGTGATCGATTCAAAGCCTATAACAACATTTGTGCAGGTAGACACCAAGAGTTTCAAGGAAGTTGTCCAACGGCTTACAGGGACATCAGAAACTGCAGCACCTACAGTACATGAAGCACCAACAACAACAAAAGGTAATATCAGCATTAAAAAACCGGCATTCAAGCTTCATGAAAGGAGACAATACAAGGCCAAGCTTGAGATTATTAGACCACCTCTCAATTATAAGGAGCAGCAGCTTCGATCACCAGACCAACAGAGATTCTCTCCCTCTGGGTCAGGGAATGGTGCTCTCCAATCGAGCCCTTTGACCACCCCAACCAAATGCTTCTCGAACCTGTCTTTGGTTGAAAGAGAGAGTGGGGGGAAATCAGCTGTCCCTAAATTGAATACTGAAGAAGAAGAAAAAGCAATTAAACAGAGGAGATTTTACCTGCATCCATCCCCGAGGTCAAAACCAGGGTTTAATGAGCCAGAGTTACTCAGCTTGTTCCCTCTAACATCTCCAGAAACGGGTAAAGAGACGTGGATTGGACAAGGAGATAGGGTTCCGCCTGGTAGAGAGTAGACATGATGTAGAAATAGGGCATGCAAAGGCAGTTCTTCTCCTCCTTCCTCTCCCCTTTTTCCCCTTCCCTTTTTCTTACCTGATCTTTTCCCTTCTTCTGGAGTGGAGACCCTTTAGGTGGAAGGATAAACTTAGAGACGTTCCTAGAGGGTAGAATATTGATCAAGGCAGAATGATTTTTGTAAAGAATTGCTTCAGGTTTTATTTTCACATGTAAGCATATGAGAGCGAGATTGCCTTAAACTTCAGAAAAGCTGGTCAGTCTCATTTCATATTACAGTAGTATTAGATGCAAAGTATACCATTTTAAAGCAAAAGCATGTCTTTTCCTCAAACTTATTTTCCTAAATCAATGCAGCATGTGTTGTGACAAGAACAAATAAATGACATGTTTACATAAAAGAACCTCTCTAAGATTCTTTGTCGAGGGTAAGGTTGCGTACATCTTGACCTCTATAAACCCAGCAAAAAGTAGCATTCCCACTAGATGATATTGTTATAGATGGCACATGTATGCATGGGATAGGAACTAAAAACTAACAGACTCATTTCCATACCTTACGTACAGAGCGGATCTTAACCACAATGGTCAATAAAAAATGCAGGTTCCTCTTTCCCGATATCTTGAAGATTATACACATACCAACTTTCCTACAAGCAAGATAGTTAAAATTAGAGCTCAAAAGACTACAACATAACAAAGCCACACAGCAGTTCAAAAGACTCCATACAGCAGTTCAAAAGACTCCATTATGGAGAAGGAAGGTTACTGTTTTCATGCCTAAAAGAACCAGTTTGTACTATATTATTGCCTTTGGGAGGCCCAACGAACAAATTGCCTGTTAGTGATTAAGAAAATAACATATAACTTTGATTACATTTACATTGCTAAGTAATGAGAACGGCCTTTTTTCTTCATCTTCGGACATCGTAATTTGTAAGCAATTTGCCAATGTGATGCAAACAGCAAGGCATCCAGAGTTCGAAAACTCACGCACACACCATTACAAATAACAAGCACCATGAATGTATCTCAACCATATCACTAAGGACATGCTCATGGAAAGACTAATTGATTTTTATTGGTGATAGGGTGCTGGACAGTAGGAAACAAAAAGAAGATTGGATGTTATGCAATGTTAACTCAAAAATAGACAGCACTACTTCTCTTCTGAAGAAAAGCGAGAACAGACCATGCAGACAAAACGGAATAGCGCTTCCTATAATCCTATAGGAAAAAGCCGTAGACCAAATGGCACATTGCACAGGGATAAAAGAGCCTATTTCACTGGCCACATAGACAGACAGGGTAAAAAAAAAAAAAAAAAAAAAAAAAAAAAGAGAGAAGAAAAACATGGAAGAAAACATTGATTACGAAAAGTGGTCCAAAAGGAAGAAAGGGAACACCTAATTTGGATGTCAGAGCATACAGCAATGAAAAAGACAGGCACAAAAATGAGAAGCGAAATTCTACAGCTGACTTCTGCTTTCGCATTCCATGAGTTCTTCCCATATTTTTCCATTCCCATTAGTAAAAAATTAGAAATGTAGCATACCATAAATAGGCTAAATGCAGCAGGGATATGATATTGGAATGTTTTGCTATTATACATTCATCCCTTAAACAAGCTTGAAAAACAAAGAGTACAAAGGGTTCTTTTGGCTGCAAGAAAGAAAATAGTCAGTTAGTGTTTATCCTGTAAAATGTAGTTATACAAGGCTTAGCTACAGTGAACAGATCAAGGAGATGTCTAAACTATGATATGTTACCTACCGCTCCAACGGTGCAACCAATGAAAATGATGAAGCTAATCACTTATAGATAAAAATGGTTAAGGACTAGAATAGTGTTCATAATTACAATTTATGCAAGAAATCTAAATGCCTAGCGTGCAGGTGTGATCTGTCAAGCTGAGCAATACAAAAGAAAAAGTTTGCAGAATGAATTACGTGATGAAAGCTGAAGGAATTAACAATGGAGAATTACATCATCGATACCAGCTCGAAATGAATACCGCTATTGATAAACAAGCTTGATAAAGTAACAAACTGTCTGCAATGTATCAAAAACAGAGCTATATCAAGAATATGAACAAGCAATAGACATCTAATCAAAATGGACTAGTAGATGGCTTACATAGGAGATACAGCAGTGCCTGCTGCTTGGGCAGCTAGCCAAAAAAAAAGGTTGTTGCCGGATGGATCCTAACAAAATACTCAACTGCGAAAGTTGTCACCCAAAATTGAAAGGCTCTTTCACTTTTTTATGCAAGGCAATCAATATACTATAGATTGCATCCACTTCTGGATGGGAACAGTCACCAGATATAAATATATTTTTCCTTCTATTTACTTCAATCCAACTGCAGCCAGCTAACTTCTTGAATTCTCTAGTCTTCATCAGTTTTCTGATCTCCATGACGCCATCCCACTTTGCATCTGCAGCATGAAGATTTGACATTGTCACGTAACTCCCAATATCATTATCTTCCATATTCAAAAGATGACCAGCAACAACTTGACCCAGTTCCACCTCATTATAATTCCTACAAGCACTTAGCAATATGCTCCATATGTTTGCATTGGCTTTGACAGGCATCTTGGTAACAAAGGTATATGCATCCTCAACTTTTCCTTGTCGAGAAAGAAGATCCACTATGCAACAATATTGCTCCATGGTAGGCTTCATTCCATAAATCTTTTCTATGGAATAAAAAATTTTCAAACCATCATCCACAAGACCGGCATGACTACAAGCAGATAAAGCAGCTGTGAGGACTACATGATCTGGAGTAACATCGAACTCAAGCAAGTGCTTGAACACGAGAAGTGCTTCCTTCCCCTTACCATGCATTGCATACCCACAAATCAGAGCTGTAAACATAACTAGGTCCTTATTGGTACTCGACCAGAAGAGCTTGTCAGCAATGCTTACACTGCCACATTTCGAGTATCCATCTATTAGAGTTCCTTTCAATTGGATATCATCCATACATGCGCGAACCACATACCCATGGCATTGCCTCAGCAATTGGACCGAGGCTGTTCTAGTACACATTGGAAGTATGCTCATAACACTTGCTGCATCAGGCTTCATACCAAGAACTTGTAATTCACGCAACAGAGCGCCAGCCCTTTCATAACAATTGTTTTCCACA
Organism: Mesembryanthemum crystallinum; assembly: GCA_030267885.1. Taxonomy (NCBI): domain Eukaryota; kingdom Viridiplantae; phylum Streptophyta; class Magnoliopsida; order Caryophyllales; family Aizoaceae; genus Mesembryanthemum; species Mesembryanthemum crystallinum. Next base: position 2,233 of record BSSO01008348.1, on the reverse strand, counting down.
TAGGCACGGATCATCAAATTCCAAGTTGGGAGATAAATTTGTGACGTGTCTTCGAAAACTTTACGGACTTCCTGTACACTATGAGTCATAAATTCTGGTTTTATTGAATCAAGCATTGCTATCCTTTTGTGCAATATTATCCCAAACATCTTATGTGCATAATCAACTCTACCACATTTAGCATATGCATCAAGTAAAGCATCACTTAGAGTTGGTTGAGTACTACTTTGACTAAGACATGCCCTTAATAAGTAGCCATGAGCTTCCTTAACTTTAGATAGTGTAGAAAGATCAGCATAAAATCGAATCAAAGTTAACATAGTAATGGGATCAGGTCCTAATCCCTCTTGCAGCATCTGGTGTACAAGATCAATCAACTGCAACTCACATTCACTCCCTAAGAAGGCATCAAACATTGAATTCCAGGAGATCAAATCCTTCTGTGGAATCATCATGAACGTCCTAAATGATGAATCTAAATCGTCACATTTGGCATAGGAACTTATGAGGGCATTACTAATTGCAGTATCTTTATATATATCTGGATGCTGAAAAATATACCCATGGATCTGCTTTACCATCTGCAAACTACGCAGATGGGAACAAGCAGGTAGAACAGTAATCAGGGTGACTGAAGCTGGCTCTAGTATGCGCTGAGAAACAAGTTCATGAAACAAGTGGAGTGCTTTAGAATACTCATTGTTTGAAGCATAACCACCAATAATAACATTCCACGAAACAAGATCCCTCAATGCCATCCCCTTAAACAAGGCTTCTGCATCTTCCAATAGACCCATCCTCAAGTAGAAACTCATAAGAGCATTGGTGACAAAAATATCTTCTCGCAAATCAGTCTGTTTAAGAGTGTAAGCATGCAATTCTCTCCCCAAACTGTAAGCAATATCTCTATCTAAAGTAGGAAATACAGGTAGAATACTTGCAATGGTGGCATAGTTGGGTATAACAGGCCCCAGTAACATATGTCTAAACAATGCATAAGCATCCTTATGGAACCCATTCTCTGCAAACCCAGCAATTATAGCATTCCACGAGACCACATCTTTGTCGTTGATCTCAGCAAAGGCTGGATACGCACCGTCATGGATCAGCCCACACTTTGCATACATGGATATCAGTGCATTTCCGACAAGGGTGTCCGATGCACATCCTGATTTCATTGCATAAGAATGAATGCTCCTTCCTACATTCAAACTTCCCAACCGAGCACACACAGGAAGCACAATAGCGATGGTCACAGGGCTGGGTTTTGGTCCATTACAAGAATGCATGTTACAAACTAACCTCATCACTTCAGCATCATGTATTTGGGAGCCAGATAATCCAGCCAATACAATGTTCCAAACAACCGCGTCAGATTTAGGCATCTCTTCAAACAGTTTCTTGCACTCATTAAACGCTTTTGCCTTAGCATACACATTAAGCAATCCCTTAGAGACATAAAGACAAGATAGATGACCAAGTTTAAGGGCGAGACCATGAAGTGTCCTGCCCACAGTAAAGGCTGGGAGAATAGCACATGATTTTAGAGCAGCTTGCAGCACAATATGATCAGGTTTAAAGCCAAATGGGGATCGTACCTTCGAGAGGAAGAGTGACAGAACCTGATCATATCTACCATCAATAGAATGAGCCCTTATAAGATCACCCCATGATTTGAAATCTGGTGTTTGCATGGTCTAAAGTATTCTTCAGTAAACCCCTTGTCAGAGACAGCACCTGCAAAATTCACCCTTTCCAGCTTTGCTCTTCTCCTCAGCCATTGTTACTACAAGAGCGGTTCTTACTCACGAAACCCATTAACCCAATTCGAAGTTCTGCGCAATGATTAAGATTTGGCACCCTATCAGAAGAGTTTTAAGAGCTCCTTCTCACTGGGGCATTTTGACGAACAGTTGGCGGGTGGAACTCAACTAAGGTTTGTACACAGCACGGTTAAAGGGAAAACAGAAGAAAGATCGAGTTCGAATGTTTGAATGCAGAGTGGTGTAGCATAAATTATGGCAATTGGAAGATGATGCTTTTCGTTCCAAGGATTCATCAAAGATGCTGGGAGAAACCTAGGTAACGGTTACTCTTTTATTTTTCTTTTTTTGAAATCGGTTCCCTCCTCTTTTTATTCACCGGTCCTCTCTCTTTTTTTCCTCCGTGCGATCATATTGTTGGGGAACTGAGTAAGAGGACCATTGTTAAGAAACAACATCCAAAGTTGAGT
>BSSO01008347.1:0-10215 GCA_030267885.1 Mesembryanthemum crystallinum | reverse complement strand
CAATATTGCCCCTAAGGGTTTAATAGAATTACAATGAGAGAGTGTGTGAAACAATGAGTATTTTATTTTAAAAATTGTAATGATAGGTTTTGTGGTGGTTAGAGAGAGAAATGAAAGGGAATAAAAAATAAGTTTATCTTTTTAAAGTTGATTTGATAGTTGAATTTTTTATTGTTTAAAGTAGATAGTGGAGGGGTATTATGGAGAGTAGTGTGGGTAAAATTTGGTTTGTAAACATTTGAAAAACACAAAATTTTTGGTGGTTTGTAAACATTTGAAAAGTACGGAGAGAGTAAGACCATTAGATAGAAAGCGGTCCGCTCAGAACAAAGAAAAGAAAAAGTAGTGATAGTGGTAATTGAAGATGCTTTGTCGGATTCAAATTGGTTAACTTTTTATTATTGTATTATGATCGAAAAATTAAGCTAAGGTGTAATTTTCTAAACTATTAAATGTCTAATTTACATACTCCCTCCGGCTTGAAATCATCTTAACATTTGCTTTTTGCACTAGTTTTAAGAAGAAATATATTGGACAATATAGCCCTTGGTGATTGCCCTTACCCACTTACTTTTCAAATGATTGCACATTTCAATGTAAATGAGTAGAGGGACATGTTGGTAACTTTATACAAAAAGAAAGACCCTAATAAAGAAATGTTAAGCTCATTATGTGCCGGCTTAATAAGGAAAATGTTAAGATGATTTCAAGCCGGAGGGAGTATATAAACCACCACGTTGCTAATTGTGGCTTATTGGGAAAGCTTAATAATGTTATTCCTCTCATCTTCTTCTTTGTCCAGGCAATTCCTTCGTTTGTATGTCATGCATTTTTGTCCATAGGTGATGGATTTTCCTTTAAACCACCTTATGGTTGGGAATTTGGAATCTAGCGATATCTTGAAACTTGTTAATTGATTGTTAAAATAAAATAAAAAGGTTGACTAATTTATTAATAGCGTTGATGTTTTCAACTTATATTTACAGATAAATAGTATCCTCCATAAAATTATCAATTATGAAGATAAATAGTATCTTCGAATTCCATAAAATTATCAATTATTAAGGCAATACGAGAGTTTTGAAGTGTAATTTTGTAAAGTATAAACTCTTAATATATTTAGTATGATATTTCAGTTCAATTTGAGCATGATTTAAGCTCAATTGTGGACTTCCATTAAGTGTATCTGCGACTACATGGTATGTACTATGTAGATCCCACTGATCCCTTATCACAGTAGTCTTTATAAGTTGTCATCGTGCGTTTCATGCCCCTTTGGCATGATGAGCAACAAATGCAAGAAGGAAGGAAAAAAAAAAAAAAAAAAAAAAAAATTGAAGTAAACCTTCACAGTTTGATGTTTGTCAATTTGAAGTTTGACCTAAAAGGTTAGAATCTCCTTAAACCCACAGAACTTGAAAAAGCGTGGGAAAGAGAGGAACACTCGAAAGCTTTTGGCGCCAAAAATCTGGCCATAACAGAACACAAATCTACAACTATGTAAATCCTAGTATGTACAGTAGTTCTCAAATCGCCATTTCCTTTCGCCGCCCAGCCATTTTAGGGACTAGAGAGAGAGCATCTTCTCATCTATTGTTCATAAAAAAAAAAGGTAAAATCTTTCGCTCTCATTTCTTTCTTCAGAATTAGGGTTTTATGCGTCTCGAACTGCACTTTTCATTATTTCTTCCCCAAAATTCTCACCATTTCTGCTAATTTAACTCTAGAAACATAAGTCTTTTGCTTGAATTTGATGTCTATTGATTGGAAGCACACACCTTATTAACAATTTCAAGATAAATTTGATGTTTTTTTTAAATTTTTTTTTTGGCTTTTTTGTCGATAAATCCTGCAGTCAATGGATGAAATTGAAGAGAAGAAGATATGTGTGGGTACTACCAGAACTAGGGACACGATTAGCAGTATGCCAGATTTTGTTCTTCATTACATTCTCTCCTTTTTGGATATCAAACTTGCAGTTCAAACCTCTGTACTCTCTAAGAGATGGAGAAATGTATGGACTTAAATCCCTTACCTCAATTTCAGCCTTAAATTTATGGATTTTTTTGATCCCCTTGAACATGATGAATCTATAAAGAAGCTCCGTGATCAGAAGAGGAAGGAGTTCTTGAATCTGATCGAGAGGGTGTTGAATGGCCGAGACGGGTCTGAGATTAAGAAATTTGTTCTGGTTTGCGATATCAAGTTGGACGCGTGCTTTTTGAAATCCATTATGTGTTGGGTTGTTCGCCATAAGGTTCGAGAGATTGAAATTTCTACTGAAAGTACAGGAGTAGATCCCATCAAATGTCCCCAGTGCTTGTATACCTGTGAGTCCCTTGAGAAACTCAAGTTAGTAAAATCATGGGGTTCGATTGTTTTATCAACAACTATGGGTTTCAAGGCGCTTAAAGAATTGAGGCTCCATAATTTTTCATTTACAAGTGAAAATCACTATGAAGAGATATTCCCATAGATGCCCTGTTCTAGAATTCTTGAGCTTGGTTAAGTGTGCTTTGTCATGTGATCTATCGATGATATCAGCTCCGCGGCTTAAGAAAATGGAATTAATCTACCCTTCTCATAGTACAAGTTTCCGGGAGTCCAAAGTTCAAGTTTGTGCACCAATGCTTTCATTTTTCAAGTTTGAAGGCTCTGAACCAATGAAGTGCCTTATGGATGGTAATATGGCTTCCCTGGAGAAGGTAGACATTGATATTCAAACAGATCTAGCTGAGACTGAGGACCACAAGCTTTATCGCAAATATGGATGGTACCGTGAAGAAGAGATAGCTGACAAAATCCGTTCCATAAAGGAATGCAGGATCAAAAGACTGGTTGACATGCTAAGAGAGTTTCGCAATGCAAAATCTGTCAATATATCCTTGAAAACTCTCGAGGTACAATTACACTTTTTGTTAGTAATAGCTCTTGTGATATTCTGTCTTCATGCTTTGTGAATTAGAAGCAAAGCTGATAGTCGGCTTAGACGTCCTGGTGCACTTTTAAATGGTATGCTGGGATTCTTAGGAGTATCTTCTTCTGTGATCACTTAATGTGATGTTGTATGCTTTTACTTGTGTGAAATACATACATGGCTGCTTTTCAGCTCTTTTTGTCCTCCTTCGAATCTCAAATTGATATTCAGGATATCATTGTTTGTACTTGATCAAACATTTTGGGATATTGGTAATATGTATATGGGTAAAGTTAAGAGCGCCTTGCTTCCCGAATTCTGAGCAATAAATAGTGTATTAATAAACTAGGATTACTTTAATTGCTTGCCCTATCTGATATACTTGTGCTTCTTATTGTTCTGTCACCTTAGATTACGTTTAGAAAATTAGAAGGTTATAAGCATTATTAAAGCAAAAGCCTCAGGAATTTATTAACACTTATGAAAAGGCATAATATGGGTCAAAGGACATTGTCTTTTCATTATAGAAGGAGATTGACTATGAAATCTGCTAATTAAGTTGTGGTTAGATATCGTTTCCTACCTCCTAGAATAGAATCAGCAGATAGATGACATTACGTTGAAGGCATTCCTGATAGTATGTGATACCTTCCTGTGTCATCCCGCATTTTGACCAGCTGATTTCAAATTTTTGTTGGTGAATGGTGAAGGTTCTCTCTGATATTCCGGGAATTCTAGATGGTGAGGCATCTCCATTTCCAAATTTGCAAAATATAAAACTCAAAACTGGATGGTCAGCGCTCATACCTGCATGGAAATTTCTGCTGAAAGAAGCACCTAATGCTAACGCTTCTCTACAGGGATCCTTTGCGGGGTAATACAAGCCTCTAATCGCCTGATATTTGTATTGTAATTTAATCTGTTTACTAATTTTTTTATGCATATCTGCCATTTGTAGGTTGAGATCAGGGAGCTGCAAATGCAATTGCAACTGTTAAGAGCGTAAATGTTCTAAATAATTATATGGTTAATGCCGTACTGGTATTCTCTCCATACTCCTCAATCTTGAAAGGAAATAAAAGAGTTGTGAAGTTTGGAGTGTGATTTCTGAATCTGTTTCTTGTCATTCAGTTTGGTTGAACATGATTCAAGCTCCACTGGATTTCCATAAACTGTACCTGCATGCAATGTGGACTTTCAAGGGACAACTTATTTCTAATAGATATTGAGAGTTGAAACTGCCTGACTGTGATTCACTTTCTTAACTGAAATCTATGTTATCTTTATAAGTTTGATGCTAAGCAACCAATTTACGAAAATAAAGATCGATAGAGAGGGGAAAAACTCCTCAGAGTTCAACTGCTAGTGTATGTTAGATGCAAGAAAAGCCTCTAAATTTGTTGATACTTGATACTCATATACATTTCTTTTGGTATAGAGTTGGTAACTTGAAGTAATAGAAGTAGTCGTAAATCGTAATGGGAAATTATGCCCCTTGACATTGGAGCTCAACATTTAACATATGCCTCCCTCTTTTTTCTTTTCTTACAACACCTCTCATTTCTGTTAAGCAAACTAGTTTTGGATCATCATTATTCATTAGGACTTCTTTATGAATGTGTTGCAACTATATTGTAAATCAAGACATAAAAACTAAGATCTTATTCATAAGAAGATTACCTTTAGAAGTCAATGAGCTTATCCTTTTAGAGTAATCTCGTCAAATTGCCTTTTTTTGAAACTCGATTTTCTACAAATAAAATGAAAAAAATGCTATTTCTAATTAAGATTTTTTTTTTCTTTTTTGGAATTTTGTTGACTTTGTTATGAATATGTCGAACTATATTACGGTATCAAATTTAAATTTTGGGTTTTCCAAGAAATGGTGTTTCATATTACAACACCTTTTTTTTTTCTTTTGTTTCTTTTTTTTTTGTAGGGTTTAGTTACAATTTGTTATAAGCACTTGAATAAGAATCTCACTCTTCAAGAAAAAGATTGAAACGCAATACAAAAAATTTGCTTTTTCAAAGAAATACAGTATAAAATTAAACGAGAAATAGTTAGGTGTTCCATTTGGGACAACTATATCATAGTATGCACTTACCAGAGTAAATTATTATTAGTGGATAAGATAATATTTGCTTTATAAATTTTTTATACAACAAAAAGCCAAAGTAAGTGCACCTAAATATTTTCCTAATTTTAACATAGGTGCACTTCCAAAATTCTTCAAAAAGAAAAAGCGGGAGAAAGAGAGGGAACTTATAAGCTTTTGGCGCCAAAAATTTGGGTCAAATGCATATGCAATTGCATTTGGAGTACAGAGAACAACTGTTCCTCATTCATTCCACCCTTTGCTTCTGCCGCCGGCCTATTAATGTAGCAGAGAGCATCATCAATGCGAGAAAAGGTAAATCTTTCCTCTCAGTTCTTCCTTTAAAAAATTAGGGTTTCATGCATCTCAAGATACTCTTTATTACTAGTATCATTTATGTTCTTCAAAGTTCGAATTCCTTCCATTTGATGCTCCATTAATTGCCCTTATTATTCTAGAATTTTAGTTAAACATGATCCTAATTGATTTGTGTCACCCATTTTAATCGACTATTTCATGATCAATTTGAAATTTTTGAACTTGTTTTCAGTATTCGATGGATGAGATTGTAGAGAAGAAGATATGTGTGGTGGGTGGCACAAGAAATAGAGACAGGATTAGCAGCCTCCCAGATTTCATTCTGCATCATATCTTCTCTTTTTTGGATATCAAATTTGCAGTTCAGACCTCTGTACTCTCCAAGAGATGGAGAAATGTATGGACAACAATGCCTGACCTTAAATTCAGCTTTAGTTTTGAAGATTATGTTGAAGAACACTATGGTGATGCTCTAACAAAGCTCCGTGATCAGAAGAAGATCGAGTTCTCGAATCTCATTGAGAAGGTGTTGAATGGTTGGTATGGGTATGAGATTAAAAAGTTTGTTTTGGTGTGTGATATCGCGTTGGAGCCTAGCGTTATAAAATCCATTTTGTGTCGCATTGTTCGCTACAGGGTACGGGAGATTGAAATATCACCTGCAACTGTAAGGGACATCCAATTTCCCCAGTGCTTGTATGCAAGTGAGACACTTGAGAAACTGAAATTGGTTACCCCACTAAATCGGATGGTTTTTCCCACAACTATGGGTTTCCGGGCACTTCAAGAGTTGAGACTCTATGGTTTTTCATTTTCAAGTAAACATCACTATGAAGAGATATTTCCTAGATGCCCTATTCTGGAATTTTTGAGCCTGGTTAACTGCACTTTTGGGGGTAATCTAGTGACGATATCAGCTCCAAGGCTTAAGAAAATAGAAATTTTGTACCCCCCTCCTAATAGTTCAAGCAAGAGTCCTGAATTTTACAAAGTTAAAGTTTGTGCACCAATGCTTTCATATTTCAAATTTGAGGGTCCTGAACCGATGATATGCTTAATGGATGCTACTACGGCTTCCTTGGAGGAGGTAGAAATTGATATTCAAGCCGACCTGGGTGAGACTGAGGATTACAAGCGTTATCACCGAAATGCATTCTACACTGATGTAGACATAGCTGATGGTATTAGCTATAGAAAAGAATGTAGGGTCAAGCGTCTTTTAGACATGCTAAAAGAGTTCCGCAGTGCAAAATCTGTCATCATATCATTGAAGACTATCGAGGTACAGTTATAGCATTTGCAAACAGTAGTTCCTTTGCTTTTTTGTTTTTGTGCTTTTTGTGAAAGATAATAGTCGGATTAGATGTGCTACTGCTGAGTGATTGTTTGCTGGTTGCTATAGATGAGATTTCTCGAATTTAAGATATCCATATGTAGGGATGCTTCGAATTCTCGTATTTTGTAGTAGTAACAACATATAACTTTGCGGAAAGAGACATATACGCACTGCTCTAATTAGTTACTTGGCTCCTTAAATGTCAGATTGAGTAATTGTCATATCATGGTTTGTGCTTGTTCATAGATTTTGGTCTTGGTTGCATTTACATGGGTAAAAGTATGACTATGAGTGCCTTACTCCCAAACTTTGATCAACAATATGTTAAGAAACTAGAATCACTTCATCATTTGTCCCTTCAAAATATGAATTTGTTTTTATTATTACTAGGTCCATACTTCATATGTATATAAGTGCCTTGCTCCCAAACTTTTGAGCAACAATGTATTAAGAAACTAGGATGACCATCATTGTTGGCCCGTCCTTTAATATGAGCTTGTGCTTACTGTTCTGTAAGCTTAGATTACCTTTAGAAGATCTTTTGTAATAGACCAGAGTCCGTGGCTGTCTGAATTTTGAGAGATAGATTGAGAATCAAACTGAAAGTGAAGGAAATGTAAAATTATCATGTGAGGTAAGGCATGGTCTAATAGGGACTAGCACCATAGACAACTTGTGAACCGAATATTGTGCTCATATGCCTCATTGAGATGCCAGAGTAGGAGATCCATGTCCAACGTTATTGAGAAGCTTACTCTGCATCTGATTGGTTGAATAATGAGGGGGTGAATTAAGTATCTTTCGTTGAACTCTCTATGCCTCCAGAACATCTCCATCCAATTTTTCTGGAAGATCTCTATGTAATCCCTAGACCTCCTTTTATTAATACTTACTCCCTCCGTTCTACAAATAAGGTGACGCTAATCACCTTATTTGTAGAACGGAGGGAGTAGCTTTTATAGTTAGTAGTTTTGGGGCTGTGTCTCCCTTCTGTAGGGAGGGTTTGGGTGATCCATAGTAGATTACCCCCAACACTGAGAAGTGAGAACCCGTTAAAATTTTCATACCAACTCATAGATAATTCTGAACCAGGCTCTGAACAATCAGAAAGCCCAGCAAATAAGAGTGACCCCATAAAACCGATTCTTACTCATGTTTGTGCCACTTTTTATTTTTGTCCATATTTCGTCTATCTGCATGATAGAAGCTAGAATATGTATGATACTGCATTTTGTTATGTACAATTGGTTTGAGTCGTTTGACCGAGATAATGAGGTTGTAATATGAATTATGAAATACCACAACCACAAGTGGTTTATATTATATCCTATGTAGAATCATTGAGGAAGTTTGCCACTGCTCCTCAGTATCATGATTCATGAATCAACTTGGAGTGTCAAGATTAAGCATTAAATCTTGAAAATTCACTTGTGAAAACCCCTGTATTCTCACTTGAAAGAAGTAAACCATTAGCTAATAAATACTCATGAAAAAGCATAAGCCAATATGAGTCGAAAAAGGAAACACTGTAAATTCATTGAAAAGGGAAACTGGGTTTGAAATTTGTTAGTATAACGCTGTGGTTAGATATGTAGTCTTGCAACAGAATTATCAGAACTGTGCACATGATGTGGAAGGAACTCCTTATATATGATATCTTCCATTCCTCATTATGAACAACTGATTTTAAATTTCTGCTGGTGATTGATGAAGGTTCTCTCTGATATTCCGAAATTACTAGAAGGTCAGGCATCTCCATTTTCAAATTTGAAGAATATAAAACTGAAAACTGGATGGCCAGTGCTCTCTGCGTGGAACTTTCTGCTGAAAGAGTCACCCGATGCTAAAGCTTCTCTGCAGGGATTCTTCGCGAGGTAATACAAGCTTCTAATCACCTGAGATTTGATTTATATACACTGATATGGATTCTTAACTAATTACTACTATGTGCTATGCATATATACCTTTTGTCAGGTTGACATCGGGGAGCTGCAAATGCAACTGCAAGAACTAGAGCTTAGATGTTCTGAACCTGTAATTATATGGTTAATTGTAATGAGAGCGCTGGAGATTCGAGGGCATATATCTGTTTGGCTTTGAAATGATGCAAGCTCAACTGTGGATTTCCATCAGACTGTATTGCATGCAATTTAGTACTTTGCTTATCTCTCATGGATATCAAATCAATGATTAATTGTCAATCATCATAGCAATTTAGTCAACATAGATGTTCGATGTAGATAGACAATCATGTAAATCCACAGTTGAGCTTTATATGAATTTACTCATCATATCTTTTGAATGGTTAATTGTCAAAGTTTATGACTAGGAAGTTATAATAGCAATATTTCAAGTCAATTGTAGATATCCACCAATGGCCTTATTGGATTCACAAACTCCAAAACTGAACCAAATTTTTACAGTAAATTAAATTCCATAATCCAAATTTCAACCAAAAAAAAAAAAAAGAGCAAAAACATGCCCTACATTTAGACCTGTCAAGCGAGTCGGGTCACTTCGAGTTTAGATAAATTCTACCCCAGTTATTTTTATGTTTGAGTTGAGAAATTATCAACCTTGACTATGAGATAATGGATTAGGGTCGACCCATTGGGTCAATAAGATCATTTAGTTTATTTTTTTTATGTTTATATTTAACTGATAATTTTGAGTAAATGAATTACTTCATTCGTCTATCTTAAATGTTGTCAAACCAAATTTGCACGGAAATTAAGATGGAAAAAAAAAAAGTGTGTATTTATTCCAAATTTGTTCCTTAGACTTAAACATTTAAATATAGATAATTTTGAGTAAATTAATAGAGAGGGAGAAAGAGTGAGAGAAAATAAATTAATTTTAAATTAGGAAGTGGGTTTATTGTTGTATTTTTTATATTATTTGGTTTATAGTGGAGGGGTATTATGGAGAAGTATGTGGGATAAAATTGCTTTAACAACATTTGAGATGGACAAATATTTTTGGTGGTTTGACAACATTTGAGATTGACGGATGGAGTATTATGCAAAGTTTACTTTATTTAACTTTTTGTTGTTGTTGCGCTTATACGCATTTAAAAATATTAAGGTATTGTTCTTTAAAAAAAAAAAAAAGTATTAAGGTATTGTAAGATAAATAATTAACACTTTATTGATATAAATAGTGGACATAAGTTGTTTGCAATCACTTTGGTGAAAACAATGTTTTAACTTTTGTTTAACACTAAGAAAAGAAGCAAGCACAACTATAATTTTCGAATTTTAGAGTAGCTTATTCCATCTTTCTATTCATTGACAATGATATCCGATGGTATTTATATTTTCAAGTCAAACAGGTCAATCCATGGATCACGTCGGGGTTTTGAATCGAGTCAAATTTTGAGAGATCTTGATCCTATTTAGAAAAACTTTCCCCAATTATTTTTATCTAACAAATATAGCCTATTTCAAATTTTCAAGTATGAGAATAATTATACTCCCTCCGTCCCTCACTTTCCTTAACATTGCACTATTCACACAAGAATTAAGGAGGGTGTATTTGGGCTATTTT
>BSSO01008346.1:0-10215 GCA_030267885.1 Mesembryanthemum crystallinum | reverse complement strand
CTCGGCCTCATTCATCAGCTCATCCTCAATCTCCTCATCAGAGGAAATATACACCACCTCTGGCCCACTGGGTGTATACTCGGGTTCTTCATCGGGGTACTCATCTGGAAGGTTGGGGTCTGGGGCATACCATGCCTCAACAACTAGAACTACAGGCAAGGTGGCTAGGTATGCCTGATACACCTGATCCACCAATAGTAGCTCACCTGCAACTTCCTCCAAAGTTCGAGGCCATTGTGTATGGTCAAATGTGAGTAGGGCCCCCCCTTCAAGATTGGGGTCCGGGTTTTGCATTCTTAGTACGATCTCACACCTGTCACGGTAGTCAGCCTACTGGTTCTTATAAGGTAAGGTCTTGACCAAACAGTGGGCTTGTACCACTGGTCGGTGGAAGGGTTCCTCACCCCCACGCTCCATATACCTTTGTATGTAGTCTCGCAAATAGTCTATGTGCTCTATTATGGACACATTCCTGGGCATAATCATATCATAAGGGCTTCGGATGGGTAGATTTTCAGGTCCGGCTAGAGGTAACATATTGACTACATTGAACAATACATAACCAAACGCACATTAGTTAAGCAAATATGTATCCAAACATAACCCATCCCATATCCTAACGCTCACTCTCGCGTTAGCATGGAAATAAAATAAATTGTGCAAATATTGAAACTAAACTTTGTAACGTAATTTTTTTTTAGTCTTAAAAAGGAAAGTCATAGGTAAAACATGTATATATATAGTTTCTTTAAACACCATCCAAATGCATTTAATTTTTTTTTTTTTAAAAAAAAACCTCCCATCATAACATCCATCAAGATTGACGTCTACTTCAATGTAGGGATGTCAAGTGATTGTAGCATGCCACCCGGTCTCTTGTGTTCAATCCTGACCTTTTGATAGATGAGGCATCTTGCTACAAACTTGGCCACATCCTTCTTTATCCCATTCCACCAAAATGATGATCGAACTTCTTTATAGAGCTTATCACCTCTTAGGTACACCAAATATGGCGAATTTTGTGCTTCATCTAGGATTCGATTCTTGATCTCCTGGTCATCCGATACTCAAATTCGATTGCGAAACCTCAATATTCCATCAGTTCCCACTTCAAAGTCAACCGATAGTTCTCCATCCTTAGGACGTAATATATCCTGAAGGTTCTTATCGGCACCCTGCTTGACCTTGATATAATCTATCAAGGTTGGTCTTACTGTTAGGTGATTTAGCAAGTAACTCACATCCCAATGTAGCACCACTGCAATGTCCAACTTTGACAAATCTTGCAATATCTTGTTAGGTATCACAATTGCTGTATTGAGCATGTGGTGAGTCTTGCGACTCAATGCATCGGCTACAACATTAGCCTTTCCTTCAGGATATTGGGTGTCGATATCGTATTCTAACAGTAACTCCAGCCACCGTCTTTGGCGCATGTTCAACTCTTTTTGAGTGAATATATACTAAGTATCTTATGGTCCGTGAACATATTACACGAAGAGTCATACAAGTAATGTCTCCAAAACGCAAAGACCACAGCGGCAAGCTCTAGGTCATGCGTTGGGTAGTTCTCCTTGTATTTCTTACATTGTATAGAGGCATATGCTACCACCTTACCAGCTTGCGTCAATACACAACCTACTCCATGCTTCAACGCATCACTGTAAACCTCATATTTGTCTTCTCTAGACGGTAGAGTTAGAATAGCGGCGGTAGTTAAGCGTTGCTTCTGTTCTTGGAAAGCCTCGACATACTTTTTTGACCATTCAAATTTCGTATCGTTCCTCATCAAGTTAGGCATAGGTCGAGCTATCCTGGAAAAATCTTGAACAAAATGTCAATTGTATGTAGCTAATCCAAGGAAACTTCGACCTTCAGTCACATTCTTCGGAGTTGGCCAATCTGTCACAACCACAAACTTCTTCGGGTCAATAGCTACTCCTTCTTTAGAGATGACATGCCCAAGAAATGAGACCTTATCCAACCAAAATGCACACTTTGACAGCTTAGCATACAACTGGTGTCGTCTCAAGATCTCAAGGGTAGCACGAAGGTGCTCTTCTTTGGTCTTTGAGTACACTAGAATGTCATCGATGAAACCACTACCAACCGATCAAGGTATGGTTGGAATGTTCGATCATCAGGTCCATAAACTTTGCAGGAGCATTCGTCAAGCCAAATGGAAAAACCGTAAACTCATAATGTCCATACCTCGTCCTGAAAGCTGTCATGAGAATATCCTTGTCAGCAACCCTCAGCTGATGGTAACTCAATCGCAAATCAATCTTGGAGAACACAACGCTCCCTTTAGCTGGTCCAACAAATCATCGATCTTGGGAAGTGGGTATCGATTCTTGATTTTTATCTTGTTTATCTCGTGGTAATCGATGCATAGCCTCATACCACTATCCTTCTTATGCACAAACAGCACCGGAGCTCCCCAAGGCGATACACTTGGTCGAATATATCCCTTCTCTTACAATACTTCGAGTTGTGCCTTCAATTCTTTCGTCTCGGCCAGTGCCATACGGTAAGGTGCCCTTGATATCGGTGCTGCTCCTGACACAAGATCAATTGTGAAATCAATCACTCGTTGGGGCGGCATTCCCGGAATTTCATCGGGAAAAACGTCGACATACTCCGACACTATTGCAATAGAGAGTGAATTCCTTGACTCTCGGGTCGTATCCATGATGTGGCATAGATAAACTTCTTCACCCTTGGTGTTATACTCTCGGACCATCTTTAATTTAGACTTAACCATGACACCCTTACAAGATGTTCTTTTACCCTTTGGTTCTTTCAGCGTAACTTGTTGCTCAAAACACTCGACTCTAGCCGTATATTTCACCAACCAATCTATACTTAGGATGACATCAAACTCTTGAGGTCAAACAAAATAAGGTTCACGGGAAAGTCACACCCCGCTATACTTATTGGATAATTCTTACATGAGGTCTCGCAATGCACGTACGTTCCATCAGGCATAGTTATATTTGAACTACGGGTAACACTATGTTTAACCCTAGTTTCTCGGTAAAAGATTTAGACAGAAATGAATGCGATGCACCATAATCAAATAGGACATAGGCAGGCTTTAATACCCCAAAAAAATTAACTATTGTGATTAGCGATAATAACCATAATTATATGTAACCAGTGGCCTTAGTAGTTATAGTGTTTGGGTTATTTAGATATTATCCTTTGGATACAGTTGTAGTATATATGTCATTTGACGAAAAGTGAGACTATCATGCTGGAATACACAAGTCAATGAGCCATTTGAATATTAGTCAAAATTAATGAGATTTTATTATGTCAATTATTAGATATGCTTACAAGTTACTCGAAAGCCAGGAAGCGGAATAGTTTAAGTTTTTTACGTGTTTTTTAAAGTTATGAATATTTTTAGAGTACCCCTTACAAAGAACATTATTTATAAAAAGACAACTAAGGAGTGAAACTCGATTACCCATTTATATCGTTAGCCATAGCACCGAAATTATTAGGATAAGTATAGTAAAAGAAAATGAGTGGCTCACATGTGGCAACCTAGTGCCAAGCCCATGACATTTTACCCGCCAGCTCTTGCCATGAAATTTTAATTGTCATCCTTCTCTTATTGATTAACTTTTATATTAGTTATGTTCATAGTGATATAAATGTTTCACAACCCACAATTGATGCTTTTATGCCAAAGTAACAAATGAGTGATAGAAAATATTAGACCGAGACAAAGAAGTAGTAGAAAGCAATGACAATGATAAAAGTAAGAGAGACATAGAGTTTAGAGAATTGGCTTGAGTTCGTGGGTTAGTGTATTAGTTAGTCTAGTTGATGGATTGCACCCATATATATATACACGTGAGAATACACGCTTCAAAGGTATTATCTCTAGTAACTTTCTTATAGCATTTTTAATTACTAATTTGGTTTCATAGTTCAAAAGCATGTTATTTGAAAGTTGTTATACATGTTCAATCCGTTTTTATGGTGATCGTAGTGGTATTTATACAGACCTGATTGTATTACAAGAAAAAGGATATTTATTAAATATAAAGGTATTATGAAAGGAGATTTGGTTTAAGTGGATTTCTTGAGACATATAAGTTTATAGAAGAGGAGGTTACAATATCAAATACGTACGTATGGATGGGGCCATAAGGCAGCCCAAGTGTGCACACATTATGATATTAATAAAGTTAAAGGGAGACGAGGTCTCTGGCTGTAACGGGACTTCGGTCCAACAATGGGACTTTGGTCCACCAATGGGATTTCGATCCACCAATGGCAGCTTACTCTTGTTTAAACAAACTATGATCAAGTAATGATACGTTTTTAAAAGAGATTTTAAAGTATTTCATTATTGGAGATTTGGAAAGAGTTTTACATTTTGCATTGAAATCAGCGTGTTTGGTAACTGATCTTGTATATATGAAAATGTGGCGTGAGTGAGGACAAAGCGCCCCCTTTGAAAAGTAAATGATTTTGATATGTATTTTATTACTGGGTTACTATGAGAATACTTAGCTCTATTGCTGACTTTATAAAATATTTTCCTATTTCAGGTATTAAATTAGGAAATCGACAATTTATAGAAGTGAGGATACAAGGATTCTAGTTTGTATTATGTCAATATAGATATTAAGCTAATTTGTTAATTATTGTAAAATTCAGAGGTTTAATAATAGCAGTTTATTCAAAATGAGTTTATTTATATAACTAGTATTGTTCAGCCTCTACCCTAAAATGGTTATTATAGGTTGCCTTGTGTTTCCCTCATGGGAGATACGACGGTAACACTCATGTCATTAATACTACTTCCAGTGCCTAATATTGATTAATTAGGAATAAACAAGCACCCTTAAAATCGGGGCGTTATAGAATGGTATCAGAGCTACTTTAGCCTAGAGGCACTGTTGTGAGACTATATATTTTGTCTTACAGTAATCAAGATGACATCTAATAAAAGTTGAAAACTTAATAACGAGTGCGAGTGCTAGAAAACGGGTTTGTGAAACTGTTTCTCATAAAAGTTTGTTCGTATGTTTTATGTGTATATGTGATGTGCTCGATGATTTATAAGTTTTATTTTTTCATAGTTTAAGTTCCATAAGTTTCAAGGACGAAACTTTTTATAAGGGGGTAAGAGTTTAATACCCCGAAAAAATTAACTATTGGGATTAGCGATAATAACCATAATTATATGTAGCTAGTGGCCTTATTAGTTATAGTGTTTGGATTATTTAGATATTATCCTTTGGTTACAGTTGTAGCATATATGTCATTTGACGAAAATTGAGACTATCATGTTGGAATATACAAGTCAATGAACCATTTGGATCTCAGTCAAAATTGATGAGGTTTTATTATATCAATTATTAGATATGTTTACAAGTTACTCGAATCAAGGAAGCCGAATAGTTTAAGTTTTTTTACGAGTCTTTTGAGGTTATGAATATTTTTAGAGTACCCCGTATAAAGTATAGTATTTATACAATGATAACTATGGAGTGAAACTTGATTGCCCATTTATATCGTTAGGCATAGCACCGAATTTATTAGGATAAGTATAGAAAAAGAAAAAGAAAAAGAAAATGAGTGGCTGACATGTGGCAACCAAGTGCCAAGCCCATGACATTTTACGCGCCAGCTCTTGCCATGAAGTTTTAATTGTCATCCTTCTCTTATTGATTAACTATTATATTAGTTATGTTCATAGTGATATAAATGTTTCACAACCCACAATTGATGCTTTTATGCCAAAGTAACAAATGAGTGATAGAAAATATTAAACCGAGACAAAGCAGTAGTACAAAGCAATGACAATGGTAAAAGTAAGAGAGGCATAGAGTTTAGAGAATAGACTTGAGTTTGTGGGTTTGTGTATTAGTTAGTCTAGTTGATGGATTGCACCCATATATATATATATATACAAGTCAGAATACACGCTTCAAAGGTATTGTTGCTAGTAACTTTCTTATAGCGTTTTTAAATACTAGTTTGGTTTTATAGTTCAAAAGCGTGTTATTTGAAAGTTGTTATATATGTTCAATCCATTTTTATGGTGATCGTAGTGGTATGTATACAGACCTGATTTGTATTACAAGAAAAAGGATATTTATTAAATATAAAGGTATTATGAAAGGAGATTTGGTTTAAATGGATTTCTTGAGACATATAATTTTATACAAGAGGAGGTTACAATATCAAATACGTACGTACGGATGGGGCCATAAGGCAGCCCAAGTGTGCACACATTATGATATGAATAAAGTTAAAGGGAGACGAGGTCTCTGGCTGTAACGAGACTTTGGTCCACCAATGGATTTCGATCCACCAATGGCAGCTGACTCTTGTTTAAACAAACTATGATCAAGTAATCATACGTTTTTAAAAGAGATTTAAAAGTATTTGATTATTGGAGATTTGAAAAGAGTTTTACATTTTGCATTGAAATCAGTGTGTTTGGTAACTGATCTTGTATATATGAAAATGTGGCGTGAGTGAGGACAAAGCTCCCCCTTCGAAAAGTAAATGATTGTCATATGTATTTTATTACTGGGTTACTATGAGAATACTCAGCTGTGTTGCTGACTTTATAAAATGCTTTCCTATTTCAGCTATTAAATTGGGAAATCGACGATTTATAGAAGTGAGGATACAAGTATTCTAGTTTGTGTTATGTCAATATAGATATTAAGCTAATTTGTTAATTCTTGTAAAATTCAGAGGTTTAATAATAGTAGTTTATTCGAAATGAGTGTATTTATATAACTAGTATTGTTCAACCTCTACCCTAAAATGGTTATTTAGTTCGCCTTGTGTTTCCCTCATGGGAGATACGGCGGTAACGCCCACGTCATTAATACTACTTCCGCTGCCTAATATTGATTAATTAGGAATAAACAAGAACCCTTAAAATCGGGGCGTTACTAATATGTGCGTAGAATACGCGATTTTACATGCTAAATGTGCACTTAATCTGTATGATTTGGGACTGTTCGTAACGATTTCTATGACATTTTCCCATATTTTGGATGATATTACGCTTTTAGTTTGTTTTTGGTTGAATTGTGCTTGTATGACCTATTTTGGAGGTTAAAAGCACAAAGGATGACAAGAGGACAAAGGAAACAACCCAAGTATTAAACGAAATCATGTTTGGAGAGTTGCATGACGATGCTGAAATCCGCGCCCCAGTGCAAGCTGGTCAGATTCGTAGAGAAATTTATTCAAGCCAATTGCATGACGGCGCCATTTTTCGCACCGCGGTGCACTGTATCCTGCGGGATTCTTTTAGTCACAACTCTTCATTTTCTTCCCTTATGTTTTGGGAGTTCTAGTAGTCAACAAAACACTTAATACAATTACAGTGAGACTAGATTTTAGACTCTCTCAAAATCTCTCTAGTAGAATCCAATAATCAAAGTGAATCAAATTTGCAACTTGTTCGGGAGATTATTCGATTCCAAGTCAAATTTCAAGTGAAGATCAATTGAGACTCAAGAGTTCTTCTCTATCTCTTTCTCTTTACTTGATTATGTTCATGTTTTCTTTCATGATTATCGCTTGTTTGATTTCATTCAACATGAGTGAGTAGTTTGATTATCTAGGATTTAGGGGAAACCCTATGATTGGTTTTTGATGCGTTTGTGATTGCTATGCTATGATTCCATTACCAGAGACCTATT
Source organism: Mesembryanthemum crystallinum (assembly GCA_030267885.1). Classification (NCBI taxonomy): domain Eukaryota; kingdom Viridiplantae; phylum Streptophyta; class Magnoliopsida; order Caryophyllales; family Aizoaceae; genus Mesembryanthemum; species Mesembryanthemum crystallinum. The sequence continues at coordinate 2,521 of BSSO01008346.1, read as the reverse complement.
TGCTTGTGATTCAACTGGCCATTGTTTTGCATGACCTTAGATATTAGACGATGGAACGAAAGGTGAAGTCTCTTTATTTGAAAACCTAGCAATCGAACCCGAGGTGTAATTCACAAAAGTATTATTACTTCTCTTAAGGGCTATTTGGTTATCACATTGCTTAATGGGTTAGAATAGTTCAATGACCATGAAAATAGGTAATTGAATTATTCTAGCGCGATATTATGCTTCCAAAGAGATAATAGTTACCGTAGGATAATCAAACTTCATAGTATGAAATCACAACAATCGAACAATCCAACCGGAATCAATATCTGTCATAGTGGTGAGCCTTAATCCTATATACTTGTTAGACTTGATTTTTCTCATAATTTTAGTTGTTCTTTTAGTTTAATATCATCAATCCTGATAAACTGTGAGTCTAGATAATCATTTTGTGCAATAATCGGTACTTGACAACCAATCTCTGTGGGATCGATAACTTTTTATTACTTCGATAAATCCGTGCACTTGCGGATCTTATCAGTTACACATGCTTTGAATTAACAAGAAACGTACCAGTTACAACATTTAGATTCGCCTCAGCCTCGGCACGGTTGAGCACATATAGTTGACCATTGACCCTCTGGTTGTTGTTCGGCATAGGGTTGGCATTAGGAGTTGGTGGACCACCTGCAGGAATGATAGCTGCATTGCCACGGTTCTGAGTAAGGTTGTTGTTCGGGTAGCCACCACCATTCTGGTAGTCACTTCCATTGTGGTTGTTCCCACCACGATTGTTCCGCTTCGTTTTCATTACTGCCATTACGGTTGTTCTTGCCTCTTTGCCATCACTAAGAGGCCTTGTAACCAGGCTTGCCACACTTGTAGCAGTTAATGTCCTTGCCTGGACAATTCTTTCTAGGGTGCGCTTTGTTGCACATATTGCAAGGTTGGTTCCTTTGAGCTAAAATCTGGGCCCGGTCTCTCTTCCATCATTCCCAAACGATCGCTGGTTGTTGTTCTGATTCTTGTTCCGATGATTGTTATGATTCCGATTGTTGTTGTGATTCGGCTTGGGTTTCTTATCCTCACTTCCGCCATGAAAAGTACCACCTTCCACGTGCTTGTTCTTGCCAACCACTCCTTTATGGCGAGATTGAATTCAATCCTGATTCATCGCCTTATCATAGGCCTCCTGGAACGTAGCAGCCACTCCCGAGACATACCTCTTAATGTCCCACTTCAGTCCATCCTCAAACCTCTCCACTCGAATCTTGTCATCTGGGACCAAGTGGGAGGCGAACACAAAGAGTTCGTTAAACTTGGCGTCATACTCCGTCACTGACATATTTCCTTGGCGAAAATTCTCAAACTCCACTTGTTTCTGTCTCCTTAGGGATCGAGGATAGAACCTATTACTGAGTGCTTCCTTGAATAGTGCCCACTTAAATCCCAGAGTGACAAGCAGCAGGCTGTCTTTCACATTCGCCCACCACTGATTGGCTTCACCTTTGAGATAGTAGGCAGCCGTGCTAACTTTCATATTCTGGGGCCTACTAGTGGCAGCAAAGAGCTTCTCCATTTTAGTAACCCATGTCTCGAGCAACGTAGGGTTAGCCCTACCCTCAAACGTCGGAGGTTTGAGCGCATTAAAGTCGCGAAAAGCTCTGGTCTGCGCATTATCAACCGCAAAACGTTCTTCTTCTTGCTGTACGCGTCTCGCAAACAGCTCACTAAATTTAACCACCACATATTCTAAACGTGTGATTCGGTTACGTTGAGCAATTACATAACGTACAACCTGTAATTCAAGGATAAATGATGAAACCACCATTACTACTTATAGCAACTAAGTGCTAAAGAACGGTTGTATGGATATCATTCTACTAAATTTCGTGATAGCAAGTTCATTCATCAACCAAATGTACATGTAATATACGACCATAATTCACACATGTCATCGCATACACAACAATCAACTCAAGTTATCAAAGTCATTTACCACAACACCATTCATGATATCACAATTTCACGTGGGCTCATATCACTCAACGTGTCGTCCCACGAAGTATAAGATTCATGCCACTCAACGTGTCATCGCACTGAGTACAATCAACAGGAATTGCAAAACAAGCAGGCTCTCTAACAATAACATAATCATGCTCAGTCAATATAGCCGTAATAACAATAATTGAAATCTCATACGCATAACAAAATAAACATGTCATGGCACAATTAAAGATGGTGGGATCAGCAAATAGATACATCATTACCAGTTTTCCCATATACACATATTGACGAAAATATACATTCACCTTAACACGATACACAAAAGGGTTGGGGTATCCATAAAGAGCACATTTAGAACCTCCTAGACTCACACAACAAACGGGGATAGCGTGAGGATAATGTGTCTGTTAGACAATGTCATATCATATCCACAAAAGAAGCCCTACGGCTTGCCAATGGCCTAATCCCAACATCGAACACTAAGTGTAATACCCGTCTATTTTCTAAATTATAGAAAATATTTTATTTA
>BSSO01008345.1:0-10217 GCA_030267885.1 Mesembryanthemum crystallinum | reverse complement strand
GGTAGAAGTTGAAGCTACAAATTGAAGCTTCTACTTCTACCCCTATTTTAACTTCTTAGAAGTCAAAAGTGGTGGAGGAGGTGGTGGAAGAGGGGTGGTGAATAAGAAAAATAGGGGAAGAAGTAGAAGTTGGGAGAAATTTGGCCAAACGGGCACTTAGTAATTGGTGTCTGATACACAGATCGTACAAAATTGGAAGCAAAAATTAGAAAAAAAAATTGTCAAAAAACACCTTTTGAAAGTCAAGTTTTTTATCCAGCTATCTTATATAATTTATTTTTAAACAAAACCACCTTAGCTTTTACTTTTGTTCTACCCGCGCCACCTTATGATCTTTTTCGTCAAAAAAATAATGTGAACTGACCATTTTGCCCCCACACTCTCTACATGTTCTTCACTTAAGGCTAATTACCCCAATTATATTCTTTATTCTCTCATCCCATAACAAAAACACACGATTTATTAAGGGGAGAAAGCCAAGAAGACATCATAAAATGACTGTGGGTGAGAGAAAACACAAGATGATTGAGACATTTAGCCTTAAATGAAGCACGTATAGAAGGTGTGAGGGTAAAAATGGTCAGTTCAAGTTGTTTTTTCATCGGAAAAAATTACAAGGTGGTGCAAGTAGGACAAAAGTAAAAATTAAGGTGGTTTTGTTTAAAAAAAAATTATATAAGGTGGTTGGATAAAAAACTCGACTTTTAAAAGTTGGTTTTTGACAAAAAAATTTCCAAAAATTACAAAATTTGGCAAAAGTAAACCATCGCTTTTAATTTCACGAGCGTCAGGGCTCAGATGATGATGGTAACTGGAACATATTTTTCGGTAGAGTTGTGTGTGTTTGGCAAGCAGCTTTTGGGATATTTTGTGAACAGCTTTAGTTTTTGTAATATTAAAAGCTCTTAAAATCATTGTTTGGATGGAAGAAATTTTGGAGGAGATTTAGCTTTTGGGATGGAGTCAAAAGCTCCCAAAAGCTTCCAAAAGCTCTTTTTGTGAAAGTTTTCACTAAAAGTTGAAGCTAAAATTTCACAGCTACAGCTCACGGGTAAATCTCACAGTTACAGCTATTTGCCAAACATAGTCCAAGTGAGGCCTGTATTGTTGTTGTTAGTGACCCTTCTCCTAAGATAAAAGGCTAAAAGCCCCTTTTATTGTCAAAAGTTTGACTGGTGAAACTTTCAAGTTCTTGCCGGCAAATGTTAATTAACCAGTTTTATTTTATAATATGTACTTAATAATCATCATATTGGACCTTAAACGCTGAATTGTCTTATTACATGACCTTAAACCCCCCTTCTAGAAAATGAACAGTCTGAAACCCATATTTGCACACTAGAGTACGTTCTTACCCCAAAGGCATAGGCTATGTTATGATCTTTTCATGTTATTTTGGTTGATATTTATGGTTGATTGTCAATTTCTTTTAATTTTTTTTTGATTTGATCAATTCTACAAAGAGCGATTTTACTGATTTTTATTGATTCTACTGATTTTTGTTGATTTTTACATTTTCTATCGATTTTTGTTGAAATCAACAAAAATAAATTGTGGAGAACAAAACCATAATACTTGAACTCTAGTTATTATTAGAGACGAGTGGGAGATGGGGCACTTTGCTACCCACCCCAAGCTCTGTGTTATTGGCTCAATAACTAACGTATACTAACATTATCAATTATTCATTGGCATTACTATGAGTTAACTTTTTTCATTCAATACTCTAGATGATTTTGGCAATAATTTATCAATCTAACCTATAATGGAGTAATAAATTTAGGACTAATCATTGCCGGTGAGGCATGTCAACAGTAAACAACTTAAAATCGGAAAAACTGGATTCCTCAATCATACATACACCTTTGTCATCCTGTCGAAGTTGATTTGCCCTAAACTTGGCAACACTTGTTCTTTTTCATTTAGGCATTGCATCCTGTTACTTCCTTATTTCGGGTGGTTTCCCTTTTAAGCTTTGACGTTGTTCCTTTCATATTAAGGGTATGTTTGGCAAAATTAGCTGTAATTGTATCTGTTGTTTTGAATCTTGTTTGGTAGTAGAGAGAAAAAAGAACAAGTTGCAATTTCAAACTGTAGTTTTTACCCAAAATCTAGTTGTCAAGTGAGAGCTACTATGAATAACTTTTAAAAATCAGCTGTATCTTGTTTGATAGTTGAGATAAAAATGAAGAAAATGCAAGTTTCAAACTGTAGCTGATTTTGGTGCCAAACATACCCTAAGTTTTAAAATAATTATGGCTTTTATTTTCTCTTGTTAAATTTTGTCTCATAACTTATTAAAGAGTAATCATTAAATTTGTACTTGAAAATATTTTCATAACATAAATTTGTTTTATAATTTATTACTTATATATATTTCAAAAATAATTACTCCTAGTAAGTGCTTTTAAACATCGACAAGTGGTATGACAATTACTCTTAAATGTTATGAAAATCTAATACAATAAGAAAAAAAAAAATGAAAGGGATACAACTTTTTTTTTTTTTTGGAATTATTATTATCTACTTAGGGTGTGTTCAGTTCACCTAATTGAATACCATTTCAAGTGGTTCAGTTCAATTTAGATCGTTAATACAATTTAATTAAGTTGTTACAACTTACTTTTTCACTTAAATATTAATCTTTTTATTCAGTTCAGCTAAGTAAGTTTTAGATATTTTCAGGTGAAACGTAAACACCATTAGTTATTTGGTTAAAAATAAGAAAGGATCGCTTGCTCAATTGCTTGCGTCACAGTAGTGTTTACTTTTACACGGGGCCGGTCTACCCATGTGTCCCCTCTTTTATTTATTTTTTATTCTGTACCCATTGCCAATTTGCCACAATGGTATCTTCTCTCTCACTCCCCACTGTCTCAACAAAATTCGAGCCACCGAGTCACCGACACTGAGCCGAGCCAATGCATCCCGAGTTAGATTACGCTGACGTGGCACTTTGTGGGTCGTATATCATATGCTGGATTGATTAATGTCACAGATTTATATATAGGTGCGGTATATTTCTCTTCAATGTACCAAGTACTCCTATTTTCGAGTAGAAGTTGAAAGAGACTATACAACGGTACAACAAACTCATGAGATATTTTATCTAAGTATTTTATTAGTATTAATCAGAATTATTAATTAATTTAAATAATCAACAAGTGGATGACTAACGGTGGGCGGTCGGTGGACGGATTTGCCTAAATAATTAATTTTCATGTTTCATATCGTCAATGATAAAACTTCAAGGTGATAATAATGAATTTTAGATAATTCATCATTTTCAAGTATTGCGTTGTCAATGATAAAATCTCAAGGTGACAATAATTAATTTTTCTGAGATAAAACAAAGTTTAGCCTAGTCAATTGGCTTGTGTAGTAGTAGTTGTCTTTTGAAGAGTAAAAGAAAACACTGGCATTAGTTTTTCAGGTTAAAATTGGCGACTAATAGATAAACTTTACGATCACAAATATATGAGAATGGACTCTAATTTAATTCTCTTTTGCAACTATAACAATCATCATGTTTATTTTTCGGAAAATCTCTCAAAGAGTGAGTAATAAATGTAGTATTCAACAATTATTACAGGAACTGACTTCCTCATTGATGTGTGATGTGTTAGGCATCGATACTTCTCGTATTACTACTATGTAATCCTAGATCATGTATGATAGATCAAACATGAGCCTTGGCGCTGATTTAATGGAATTCTTACCATTGATGTTAGTATACCTTTTTTTTTTTACTTATTAATTTTTAATTTAATCAGTAAATGCACATATTTTACTGCGATATGGTCTTTTTAAAGATTAGTCTATATTTTATAATCTGTGAGATTAGGTAGAGTTTTCATTGTTAACCTGAGTTAAGATATAGTAATGAGTAATGACAAAGCGAGTCAGGAATATTTGCTCCTACTTTAGGTACAGTATCTCGAATTTTAACATATCTTGTGATGATATTCCATGAATATGACAATAATGTACTATGGAATATCGAGCAGAGATTAAAAAAGAATGGCCGTTTATGAAGATTAAGTAAAAATAAAAACAAAAGATAAAAATTGTGGTTTATGCATACGTTTACCAGTACGGGTGGGTTTTTATGGAAGTTCAAGTTCCAGGTGAGTCATGAGTGGCCACTAAGGTCAAATCGTTGAACACGTGACTTAGCAATGTATGATTAATTTGATTTGAAAAAAGTGCTCTAGTAGTGTTAGGGTGCATTCTCTCCCCCGAAGAAAAAAATAAAAATAAAAAATGAATTGAACTAAAAGTTTTTTTAAGTGACATATTCTGACGTGAATTGAATTGCCGTGAATTGAATTGTAGAGAGAGAGAAACAAAAAGATGAAGAGAAAGTGACCTTACATGGGATGCTACTTCAACTTTTGCTTTGTTATTCTCTTCTACTACTACTAGTATGGCCTTGTTTGACAATCAGCTGGTAGCTGGTATTGGTAATTAATATTGAGTTGTTAATTGGGTCCTTGCTAGTTAATTGTGCTGGCTAGTTTGACTAGCAGATTATAAAAATGTGTTTGGTAAAATTAGTTGAATGTCAGTAGCTACATAAGATGTAAAATGATCGATAACTTCATATAGGTTCTCCTTAGGAGACTAGTTAATAAGGCTTATTTATCAGTGGGTGAAACACCTCTTGGGTTACTGATCTACCTTTAATGGCATGTTGTCAAAATAAGAAAGAATGCTAGAAACCCCCTATTATATACCATTACGTCTCTTGGGTTACTTATCTACCTCTTGGGTTTCTTTTGTTTTATTTTTATTTTTATTATTGGTTAGAGGCTGCGTCCCCTCATTTGCGCAAAAAAAAAAACAAAAAACATTACACTCCCCCTATTAAAAAAATTGTTAAAAATAAATCTCGTAATAAATTACTTTCACCCTACTTAGACCATCAAACCACCCATTCCTAGGGGTTTTTGACCAAAATATCCATGAAAAGACCAAAAAAATCCTTGCATGTAAGCATTTTAGCTTCAATTGAGCTGGTAAATCTTTAGCCATCCCCTCAATCACTCATTATCAACCAACAAATTGTGTTTTTTAATCTTTAATCCCTTTAATTGCACTTCCAAATCCTAACAAGCGAGGGCATTTTGGCCATTCAAGTGTTCTTTTTTTGGGGGTATTTGGGATTCCCATTAGAGCGGAATTAATTTATTAGGCGATTTATTTTAACAAAAATTTTAAGAGGGGATTTCTTACGAGGAGTGATATATAATTAGGGTCTCCGTTAATTTTCCTCAAAATAACTATGTACATCCGTTGAGGTGACAACTGATCTAAAAGTCCAATAGTTGGCAATAAAGTAATTGTCAAGAGACTGTTAAAGTATTACTCCATTAAACGAGTAATTAAAATGTCACTTAAACGACTTTTTATTCTACTGTATTAGTAGTTATTATCTGTTGCACAGAACTTGAAGGTGCAACCGTTACCTATAGACTACAATCTTACATAATCAATCACGCTTAAAGAAATTGTTGTAGTAAAAATATATTTGTGCAATTAATTAATTAGCCGTGGACCTCTAATTAATCACTATTAACACTGTACATCACTGTCTTTAGTTACCCCATTAGAAAAGAAGAGAAAGGGTGTTGATGGCCCATTAAAGGAGAAATAAAGGAATTGCTTGCTGTATGATAATAAAAATCAAATCAATGTGACAATCATCCTATACTACTACAAATATAATTCACGGACCGACAGCAAAATAGTAACACAACAATAACACGTCATGCAATGCATTAGCAAAAGTGGTGTGCNAAAAAAAAAAAAAAAAAAAATCACATTTTGAATCGATGTTTACTAAATCAGTCATTTTGTTTTTTCGGTTAGTGATACGATTACTAATTACATCTATGAAATATAAATTGCAATAAAAATATATCCATGCAAGACGATAAAACCGACATATTTCACTACCAATTAAAGATATATCCATTTAGTTTCGTAGTGACATTACGTCTTGTTACATCATACAAGTAGTGGTTTACAGTTGCTAATCACCCCCTCATGATCGATCAACTTCAGAGATAGCAGACATATTGACAATGAACAATGTTCCCTAAAGGCTCATTTTCTTTCCCAAATCATCCCATGAAACTATGAAAAATGTACAATTATTGTTCTTTTTATTTATTTATCTTCTTCTTGGAAGAACATTATGGGATTATTTGGCACAATAAGAAGGGTGGCCCTGGTCAGCTGCTCAAATTTCTACCAAACAATAATTGGGTTGATAAGAGTACAGTACACCAAGGCCCCATTGATGGCAAGACCGACCGGCAGCTTTCAAAAGCTGATCAATTCAATTTGGTGTATGGCCACAGATTCTGCTCATTGCCAACCCATACATCCAATATATTACTACTACAAAGTGTTGGGATCTTAATTCCTAGTAGTCAAGTTGAAATATCGTTACATAAAAGTTAACAGAATAGCAGATTGGCTAGTTATTTTAAAATTGAGGCAATATGCATGAAAAAGATTACGATGATATAAGGATGGTCGTGTTATAATGAGCTACACAAAATGTGTCTGAGGATTTACATAGAAGTGGCTTGACTATATAGAATCTTATTTGTCGTATTACAGGTTCTATTACGTGTGATCTCTGAAACTAACCATAAAATTCCGATTTCGGTAAAGTTAATAGTGAAAACATCTTAGCTTATTAGCTTGTGTCGAAAAACAAAGGTGTTGATAATATAAGATGAACGTGGACGCACTCAATCAAACAAAAAGTAGCCCATATTTTCATAGGTCATAGTCATACATGTTATTATGAAAGATAGTCTAACAATTATGTGACAAATATATATCACATTAGACTTGCAATTATTACAAATTAAAGCTATCTAATACAATCTTTTTGTGAAAACAAAATCAGGTTTCAATTCTAATTTTGTAAAAAATTCTAAACCCGGTCTCATACAAGACCTGTTCTTAACTTCTTATACTTTTAATTGGTATTTATGAGGATTTTATGAATTCAGGTGGTTGATATGCTCAAAATCAACTTCGACTTTTAAAACTGTAGTAAAGGCTTCGTCTTCTTGTTAGCCCTAGTGGTCCTCATTTGAATTAAGGAGCATAAAAGAAGTTCGTAATTTTCAGTGAAAAATGCAGTACAAAAGAAAAACAAGAGAGAGAGAGAGAGAGAGAGAGAGAAATCTAGACATTAGCTTTTGAGTTTGGTATGAGGATGAGGGGGTGTCGGTAAGAGATCTTGAAGTTGTAGCGTGTCAAATGTGCGCTTTAATTTACTACTAACATTTCTTGAAGTAGTATTATTCTTTTTAGTGGGGAACAGATCATCAGTTGAAACATTCAAATTAATACTACTAATAAGAAATTAAGATTAATTAGTTAGAGATCTAATTAATCTAGGTGGTAGAAAGTCTTTGTATATGTTAGTTCAGATCAAATCTCGAAAATGATTAACTAACTACAAGCATATACCAAGGAAAATGAAGCTTCAACATCTATAACTGATTCTTTTACATCACTTGTTTATCAATCTTTGCAACAACTCTCCGGTTGTAATTTAGAATATCTTGTCGTGAACTTCTAACGCTCTTTTTTTATTGATTGATAATTATACTTTTAAAGGTGACATTATACAAAGAAAACAGAGATGTTTTAATGGTTAGAAGTATCGTCCCTCAACCTTAAGATCGACAGTTTGATCCTTAAAAGTAAAGAGAACAAAGACATATATCTATGCCCTCAAGTAAGCTTCTTCATCTTGGTTTCATGAATTAAGCTACTTTTTCTTTTCTCGTATTTAAATATGTTTGCTGCTATATTGACACGTCAATGTTTTTCTGTAGGTTAGGGACTTCCTTCCTCATCCTTCTTTTATGGGTAAGAAGCATCGTCTTCCCCTTATGAGGTTGAAGTTCATATTATTATTGACTTTTATGTCTCTTTAAAACTTAACGGTCTTGTTTGCTATTTATTTGAGTTCCAAATACCTTTCTAACTCAATTACTTATCAGTTGCATTGATCATAGGTCCTAGAAAATCATTTCCCTCTAGCCTAAATTATCATAATAGGCGTGACCTTTTGCTGTTACATTATCCCTACATTGTTTAGCTTTGAAGATTTGGTGTGCAATTGGTTCCCCAATGAACAGGTGTACGAGGGAATTGAAAAGCACCTTACTTCATCCTCAAAATAGTAGTAGTAGGAAAGAAAAATCATGTTGTTATTATTGTTTTGACAAAAGCAAGAGAAATCATTTTTGTTACTTTTTTACCAGAACAATTGGTCCTTTATTTGCAAGCTAAATCTCTGTAATGATCAACAATGGGGTTCTATTTTTGCCTACTCTCTTTGTTATCATACCCAGCTAATTAAGCTCTTTCTTCAATTATTTGTACAGAATTTCATTTCAATGCTAGTAACAAGTTGAAAGGTTTCGTAAGTACTATTTGTTTTTACAAGGTAACCCTTCTTTTAGGATCTTCTCAACATCCAAGTCCTAAAGGTGCATTGTTATGATATCCGACTAATAATGATCCTAATTCTCTTGTCCTAAGCAATCAATTAGTATGTTGGATTATCGTTTTCTTCGTAAAGACTTGTGTAACTCATAGTTTTACACAATATGACAACGAATATGAACTACTACTACCTGATAATGTATTTGCCAAGTTGTTGTTTTGCTAATACTTATATCGCGATCTCATTTTCAACTTCCGACTAAAATTGACTATTAACCCAAATGAGATCAAAAGAGCATTATTCCTAGATAGATGGCTAGAGATATGAAACCTGATCATCAAAACACGAGGGGCAGGCCAGTTGTTTATTGGCTAATTTCACAAAAAATCATGATAAAGTGAGGAGACAATATTCAATTTTCATTTCCATCCAAAAAAAGGATATAAAATTGAGCTTTTAAGGAAAAGAAAAAGACTTGTCGATAACTTGGGACCATCCTTTATCAGTTACTTATTAGATATCAGTTGCACAGTGGAGAGTGAAGACAACATAACACTAACAAGACGGCCTTTAAGTTTTGATGGACAATGCATATGAATATGATATGCATATCAAATTTGTTCATCTTGTTGTAATTCAATGTTATGTGGGATTGCTTTTGGTTGCCTCAGCCTCAAAGGTGGAAGAGAGAGACAGTAGAGAAAGAGACATCAGAAAGAGAGAGACACAGCCCAGCAGGCCTATTATTAATGTCGAGTTGGCCATTGGGTTCACAATTTGCCTCCACAATTGGGCTTCTAATTGGACCCTCATAATTTGGCTCATCTTTTGCTCTAAAAACATCCCAAGAGATTCTAAGGTCCTCAAATATTCCACCAGACAAAAATAAAGTCGTTTTCTTAAGAAAAATTTTCATTTTGAGTACTTGACGTTATGGTTTATTTAAAATTTGGGTATCTGTTTTTTCAATAATCTCATTTTGGGTGCCCAAAAATTGAAAATCTGTCTCATTTTTGGTCATTTAGAAATTCTGTTAAGGCTATATTTAGCAAAAATTAGCTGTTAACTGTAGCTGTTTTATGATAAATAAGAAAAAAAACGGTATAAAATAGGTAAGAGATGTTAGGAAATGGCAACAAAATAGCTATTTGGCAAGTTGTAATTGAAAGCTTGTATGGGTAGCTCCCCAAACAAGTTGTAGTTGTTTTAAGCAAATAATCTGGCAAAGTGTTTGGTTATTGAGAGTATAACAGATAACTGAAAGCTTAAAGTTTAAAGCTAAAAGATAAAAGCTAGCTGTTTTTGCCAAACATAGCCTATGTGTTGACGTGTCATTAAGCAAAGAATTGTTGAAAAACTCCCAAACAGTTTCAAAGATTTCCCAATAACTACAACTAAACTTACTGATAACTTTTAGTAGAATTTTTTTAGTAATTTTTGCAAAATTTTCCAAAATAGGATCACTTTAAACTTGGAGATTTTATTTTTGGATGACTTTAAAAAATTTAAGATTATTTTAAGAAACTTTAAGGATTACTTTAAACAATTTATGGGCTACTTCAAGAGTACTATAGATAACTATAAACAATTGAAATATTATTTTAAATAATTTAGGAATTACTATAGAAGGTTTAGGGATTACTTTGAGAGGCTTATAGGCAACCTTAAATACAATTTATACCGTACCCCTAGGGGTACTGGGTACATCCCGCTTCAATTAACCAGAGATAAT
>BSSO01008344.1:0-10217 GCA_030267885.1 Mesembryanthemum crystallinum | reverse complement strand
AATTTAGGCCACACGCTCGCACCATGGGAAAAAAAAAAATGTTCACAAAAAAATACTCCACTTATCACATTGAAATTGCAAATACAGCCGATGGCCAGCAGTGGGAGAAATTATTGTGTAGTCTTGAATTATTGGTGTCTTCTGTCATATAACAAGATATTTATCATATCTTTTATGGATGATTTGGAGTTGATTCCACTTATTATGTGAGAGATGGACCATTCACAAACCTAAAACGAAAATGTTTAAATGGTGCTACTCTAAGAATCTCGATCCCTATTCACAAACCTAAAAACTTAAAACACTAGTGGTTATTGACAAAATACTACGTACACAACTTGTGAACACATAGCTTAGCGTTATAATTATAGGGGTTAAGAGAGTAGAAGTAATACATATCCAAAAGAGTTAATAGGAGCTAGTAATGGTTTTGGGAGAGAAAGCTATTCGTATGAATTATGATATGGGAGAACTCTTATTGATTTTGAATTTGGATGGGCAGTGCACCTCTTATTTTCATAAAAGGTAGTCTCAATTTTCTAAAAACTAGAATAATACTCAAATGAAACTGTTTAAGTTAGCTTGGTTTATCACAGAAACATGGCAAGTTAATGTCAATGAAATGGGGGAACTGGGAAGGGACATACATCATGCAAATGAAGGATGAGAGATGATATATTTTTCAGTGTTTGCTTTAGTCAGACTATTCGCCATCTTTTCACGTAAATATCAGTGGCCGCGTATGGGTATTAAAAAAAAGACCCCCTATAATACAGATAGGTATTAAAAAAAATTCCAGCCTTTATAAGGTATTAAAAAAAACACAAATTCGCGCAGATTCCTCACAATTTTTGTTTTCAGGCTAGAATTTCATTTGAATATTTTTTTAAAATTTCTAAAATCCATTTATCTATTTTTCAAGAGTTTCTTAGATACTTTAATTATTTTTAACTATAATCTTAAAAAGGTTTGACATTATAAAAAAAAATCTTTTAAATGAAGATTTAAATACCCATTTGTCATAGGGGGTCATTTCTTAATACCCATTTCACAATGTGGCCGAATATTAGTTACACGATCATCTACGCAAAATTGTTGCTGTATGAATTATGATGAAATGTTGCTTGAGTATTAATTTTATCTTTTATTTTATTTTATTTGTTATATAGTTGCGATACCTGTATCAATATAATATATTGTTAGTAAGAATTAGGGGTTGCTCTAGTGGTAAGTTACCCTTGTCCCAACCTCATGGTTGGGGGTTCCCACTTTGTAGTGGAAGTGGGAGTGGTATTGTTAACTTTACTTTTTTGAAATTTTAAACTAATTTGTATGAAATTATCATTTGTTGGGCTTGGCCTCTTGGGCATATGATGAAGTAAAGTATTATACTCTTATTCTCATCTTCTAAAGTTTCTAATATTCAAAAAAGCTACTCCAGAGTAATAGTTTTTTATTAGCAGGTGAATTTATTTATGGGTAACCGGGTACCTATTGGGTAACGGGTTCGAAAAACCAAGAATCAAAATTGAAATTAGTTACAACCGGAACCTAAATTTCAGAATTGGAGTTGGATCCGGTTGAACCAGTTTCGGATATGAAACCGTAAAATCTAAAGCAGTTTTAGATCCAGTACCGGATACCCAGTCTTTATAATCACCCATATTTATGATGTATTTAGCCTGGGGCCGGACTCCTTGCCTATTCAAAAAAAAAAAAAAAAAAAAAAAAAAATTGCTATTATGAAGTAGTGCCATAATAGACAAACTCTCATTTCTTAAGGAAGGTATTTTGCTTTTGTGAGACAATATTTTATGAGATAGTGGGAGACCCATTATATCTTGGCCGTGTTTAAACGTTTCATTACTAACTAATTTGAGCTCAGGACCACTAATCCTTACTACTGTGAGGGATAACCAATTCAACTAAAAGTTCAAATTGATAGTTGAAACCCATTAATTTTTATATTCCATATTAATACTAATATTTGAAGTCTAACTTTTTCTTTATTTTTTTTATTTTTTTTTTCCATTTTTGTGCAGATGAAGGATTATCACCTATATTTTGAATCTATTTTTAATTATATGTATTTTTTTTTTTTTTAATCTACAAAGTCAACTAGAGCTGGTTTGTTTACCTACTTATCTTTATCTCGTTACCCAATTGAGACGTGCTCAAGTTCAAAAACATGGTGTGTCAAGCTTGAACTCTAGCTCAAGTTTTCCCTTATATATAGAGAAAATAGTTAGGTGTCCACTTGGGGGCTCTCAAAAATGAATCTTCAATAATTTGGTATTTGTATACCAAGCCTAACTTGATTGCATCCACAACAAAGCATGGCTCAAATTCACTCTTTTACCACTTCAATTGTATACAATTTTGTAATTGTAACTCTTGATCAGTCATGTTGTTATCATAAATCTGTGAAAATGTCGTTGAAATCACCAAATTCATTTTCAGAGAATTCTTCATGAAATTACAGATTGTGGTCAAGCTAGCGTATAAACCCAAACAATCTTAGTCAAATTAAACGGATTGTTCCCATCTTTCTAAATACTGTAGAAAAATAAGAAAAATGAGAAACATATATATGTACTCCAAAACGGCATTTTGTCATGTTTACATGATGGAATAGCGAATTAAAGAAAGATTGTGGTTGAGAACTTGGAGGTAGTAATGATTGAATTACTATAATGATTAAACTTATCATTTTGCATTGTCCTTTTTAAAATCAATTCCTATTAAAGTATTCTTCTTCATTATTGATTGCCAAATAAGAGATTGAGAATTTTAACATGAACGGAAAATCCCAACCACCAAGTTCCCATTTTAGATTTACCAAACTCCTATTCTCACTTACTAAACATCACCTTTACATGATGTTTACTTGAATGTATGTAATCATAATTGCAATATAATGGAGTTTTTTTTTTTTTTTTTAGTTATTAACATGCTCATGGCCACTCATAAAAGGTCTAGTTGTTAAGTTGGTTGTAAACTCATTAATCCTAGTCATGTGATAATGATTACCTGGATTGCACTAAAATAATTGCGATTATATAGATTGATGTAATTAATAACACGTCTCTCAATCAATTCCCCCCATCCCCTCTTCTCTACCCCTACCTCCACTTACTAAAATGATGCATTTATATGTACTCAAAATTACATCCAAATAAATAAACCATAAGTATTATATATAGAGAACTTACTCTTTAGATACTCATTATGCCCAAAACCTACCTTCATACTGTAATTTACATATAAACATCTCTTTGAATAATTTATGAGCACAACTTAACAATAATGTATGTTATAATGTATGTTATATACTGAACATAATTCTGAGAATACTTTGTTTATTAATTATGAATCTATAGGGTACATGTACAAACAAAAGCTAATTTTAAATTTAACAAAATTAACAGTTAGGATGTGTTCATTTCAACTTATCAGTTGCGCATTCAATTTAATTAAGTCTAATTCAGTTCATTCAATTTAGCAACTTATTTTTATTTCACATAGTATTATTCATTCAGTGTCAATTACTCAAAACGATCAATATAATTCAGTTCCATCATTTTGTTTCATTTTAAATTGTTTCAGTTGAAATAATAGTATAGTAAGTAGGAGTATATCACTTGGAAAAATCGTTCTTGGATTGGTTGAGTACGTAATTTCATGGAAAAAACGTTAGCTCTCAATCGAATATAATTAAATTCATGGAAGAAACATGGAAAGGAGTGACAAATCAGAATAGATTATGAGTGAGTAAATTCGTTGAAGAAACATAGAAAGGCATGAATCAACCAATCGTGGTCTCACTAGTCACTGCCACTGGGGGACTAGTATGAAGATAATTGTGTTGTGTGTATGTTAATTCCAACTTATTTAATTAACATTCTGAATATTCAGTTAAATTAAGCTCAATCACTGTAGTTTAGTTTAATATTATAACTTATTTTTTCACTTCTATTCAGTTTAAACTCGTTTCAATTGTAATAAGCATATCCTATATTGTGCGAATATAGTCAGTATTTTTTAAATTTTGGTACTTCCTATACCAACATGCTATATCTTGAATTGTAACAAACAAATCTGTATAACGCATGACCCCACGAAATTTTAGTATTTTATTGAGATATTTAACGTAAGAACATAACAAATACGTACGGGATCTACATGTTATATATGATCAACATTATTTTTCCATGGCGATTTAGAATTACTTTGTTAATCAAGTTGGCGTCATGGAAGTAGATAGAAATTTTGGCAGCTTCTCCTGGTATAAGATTGTGCTGTACTACAAATAAAGTACTCCCTCCGTCCCTCACTTTCCTTAACATTGCACTATTCACACAAGAATTAAGGAGGGTATATTGGACTATTTTGCCCTTGGTTGATAAACATTAAACTAATGGGTAGTGGGTGTGAAAAACATTAAAATAATGTGAATAGAAAGAGTGATTGGAGAGAGAAAGTATAATTTTTTATTGTATGTAAGGGATAGTGGGGGGTAAATAAGGGAGAATATGAGTAAAATATAGTTATGTTAAGGTAAGCAAGGGACTTGATTTTGGAAATTTTGTTAAGGTAAGTGGGGGACGGAGAAATTATGAAACTGTAGAGAAATTGGATTGTCTCCACAACAAATAGTAAAGAATGACATGACTTTTTCATCTGATCAGACAAAGTAGAATAGAAGTCAATTTCAGTTGACTGAACGAAATTATGGAGCAATTTCAATGCAATAGCTTGAGAAATGCATGAAAACTCTACCTAACCAATATGTAACCTCAACTGATTTCTTTTAAGTTGGGAACTTGTATATAAATACACATACACACACTTACTTTAGCCATATCCCAACTTGCTTTACCAACTTGTATCATCAAACTACTTACAAACCCAATCACTTCCTTGTACACTCCCACCACACCACCACCACCACCACCAATGGAGACACCAACTTGGGCTGCATACGCGGCTGCTTGGCTCGCAACCGCGGCCCTTTTACTCCTCTCTAGGCACCTCCGCCGCCGCAAACTCAACCTACCACCCGGCCCAAAACCATGGCCCATCATAGGAAACTTCAATCTTATTGGATCACTCCCCCACCGCTCCCTCCATGACCTCTCCAAGAAATACGGGCCCATCATGATGGTCCGATTCGGGTCGGTCCCGGTCCTAGTGGGCTCATCGGTTGACATGGCTAGACTCTTCCTTAAAACATACGATCTCGCCTTCGCTGGCCGGCCCAAAACCGCGGCTGGTAAGTACACAACTTATAACTATTCTGACATAACATGGTCCCAATACGGCCCATACTGGCGCCAAGCCAGGAAAATGTGCTTAATGGAGCTCTTTAGTGTCAAAAGGCTCGAATCGTACGAGTATATTCGTACGGAAGAGCTCAACTCGGTTCTAAGAGGCCTATACGAGCTAAGTGGTAAGCCCATAGTGTTGAAAGATCACTTAACAACATTGAGCTTAAATGTGATTAGTAGGATGGTGTTAGGGAAGAGGTACTTAGATAAAAGGGAGGATTCGATTTTGTCGCCCGAGGAGTTTATGAAGATGCTTGATGAGTTGTTCTTGCTTAATGGAGTGTTTAATCTTGGAGATTGGATTCCTTGTATTAAGTACTTGGACTTGCAAGGATATGTGAAGAGGATGAAGGCTTTGGCTAAGAAGTTTGATAGGTTTATGGAGCATGTTTTGGATGAACATAATGATAGGAGAGAAAGGGAGAAGGGGAATTGGGTGGCTAAGGATATGGTGGATGTGTTGTTGGAGCTTGCTGATGATCCTAAGCTTGATGTTAAGCTTGAAAGGATTGGTGTCAAGGCATTCAGCCAGGTATGTTTACATCTCTAATTACTTTCTTTGGCACGTTCTCCTTAGATAATTTTAAGTTCAGTTGAGTTTACGTACATTTTTTTCCACATATTTTATTCATTTAGTTCAGTTAAGTATAATTTGGTCAAAATAAATTGAAGATAACATATCCTTAATACTATATTAAAAGAAAGTATATTCAAATTAATAGAAGGTAATTTTACGCATATTTATTTTCTAGAACATTAATTTGAACCGTTTATTTTAATGTGAAAAATCGATGAACTAAACAAAAAAATTTATTGGTGTTGTTTCATTCACAACACTACATCGAAAATTTTATGATGTACATATACCTATCCTTGTCACACTTTCTCTTGTTAGTAACTGAGAGCTACGGCATATCCTAGTTGTACCTCTTCAACAATGATGTATTCTTAATACTTTTTACTATTTCACTTAATTTAGTACTAATCCAGCACGAATTAATAGGTTAAGTTTGCTAATTACTCTTTTTAGTATAGGATTATGATCCGATTTATGAGAAATAATCATTTTTGAGGTTCTCTGCTCTCTCGGCCAACATTCTCTGACTCATCAATTGTCTTTTAACACGTCAAGTAGCCACCAGTTGACATCGTGTCATCAAGCTTAGACATATTTGGGTCTTTTTCTTTAGTCATTATTACTAGTTGCACTCTTTTGAATAATGAAAGACCATATAAAAAGGGAATTGTTATACCTCCATTTTTAGAATGTTATTTTGTATTTGTCATATATGGTGACCATGACACCATGTAATTGTATTGTTATCATGTAGGTTGGACGAGATTCCTCATTATAATCGTGTGAGTAAAATAAAGTCTATGTCTTTGTTAAAATGATTACAGACGTAGGTTCTACTCATTTCAATTGAAATATGTTGAATTGAATTGAATAAAAATTTAATAAATACTAATATGTGAGAGAAAAATTAAGTTATAAAGCATAAATCAAACTGATCTAAATACAGTATGAGAACGACAAAGTCCTAGTCTAATCGTTCGAATATTTCATAATGCCGCGTACGCAGGATCTCATCGCAGGAGGCACTGAAAGTTCAGCCGTGACAGTAGAATGGGCAATGTCCGAACTCCTAAGGAAGCCCGACATCATAGCCAAGGCAACAGAAGAGCTCGACCGAGTGATTGGAAGGGAGAGATGGGTGGCAGAGAAGGACATGAACAACCTACCCTACATTCGCACCATAGCCAAAGAGACCATGAGGCTCCACCCGGTAGCACCAATGCTCGTGCCTCGCATGACGAGAGAGGATGTCCAAATCCAAGGCTATGATGTCCCTAAAGGCTCTGCAGTGCTTGTCAACACCTTTACTTCACAAAGAGACCCTAAGGTTTATGATAGGCCCGAGGAATTTTGGCCTGAGAGGTTTAAAGAGAAGAATATAGATGTCAAAGGTCAAGATTTCGAGTTATTGCCGTTTGGTTCGGGGAGAAGGATGTGCCCGGGTTATAGTCTAGGCCTTAAGGTTATTGAATCAAGCTTGGCTAATCTTTTACATGGATTTGCATGGAAATTGCCTGGTAACATGAAGCCAGAGGATATAGACATGGAGGAAATTTTCGGCCTCTCGAACCCTAAGAAGATTTCACTTGTTGCTTGTCTTGAGCCTCGTCTTCCTCCTCATCTATATCAGATGTGATTATGGCTCTCATGAAGCTTGAAATTCTCATCGTTTGAGTTACGTTGGGGATAAAAAGAATGTTTGTCTAAATAGAAACCTATGTTTCATCTTTCCTATTGTAAAATAGCACAACTTATGATATGTTATGACAACTAGCTTGAATAAATAAATAGGACTTTTTTTTTTTTTTTTTTTTATGTGATTTGAGTACGATCTTCCATAGTTTGTAGCTTATCAGGTGCATTACTTTAATACTATTTTTATTCTAATTTTAGTACCATCTTTTCTCACTATAATCCCAGTTTTTCTATCTCATTATCATTTTCTTTTCTCATTCAAGTATTAGATTTTTGTTTATCGGTACCAATTTTGAGGTTGTGGCCTGTGATATGATAATTTGCCAATCTACAACACCTGAAAAGCAACCAGAACAAGATTTTTTTTATTTTTTTTTTTTGGGTCCAGAATGTCATTACTTATGTTCATATGTGAAATTAGGCCACCAGGATAGATGTGATGGATCAAACAATTAAATGGAGTACTTGAATTTTTTTTTAATGTTGTTCGGATTGCATCTCAATTAATGTAAGGCCCAAATCCATGGCCCATTAATACGGATCATGGCCCTTATTGTAAGCATCGCTTTTCTACGGCTCTATCCACGAGCTCTTCTGAAATATGTGGGCCCCACATAAATGGTAGAAATTGGACCAGTGTCTGTGTTAATGGGTCCATTTATGGGAAACTACACTCTGACAACATGTGATCCAACAATTGGCCCATAGCGGTTCTGAGAGCCAATGGGCACACGGGCCCAGTTGGGCCTAGTAGTATTTAAGGCCAACCGCAAATGATGATTGATGACGAGTTATGGTTCTGGTCCAAGTGTCCACCATAATATGGCCCCTATATATTCCCTCCAAAAATATGATCAAAGTTGTAGGGACACGAATACGGACATTGGCACGGACGCGATACAGACACAAGGAAGCACCATTGATAGAAGAAAAATAGCCTAACAAGTATCGTGTTCGAACGTTGGTATGTATCGTGTCCGAACACCTATACTAATATATTGGTGCTTCATAGTATAAAGCCCCTTTGAAATAAGTATATAAATATATGGTGAACTACAATGGTGGCTCTTTTACTTTTTGCATTACACATAGGGTGATGAATTGTGATTTTGTAAGTGGTGGAGTATCTAATTGCTAGTCCTTCCCAATTTGATTTTCTTTTTCTACAAGTAGGTTAGATATACACCTACCGCACCAAAGTTAAAAGGTCATTCCAGGTGCAGGATAATCAAGGGGTTGGATATATTCATAATGGTTAGAATTCACTTTTTTGTCAGTGGAAAAATTTAAGAAGCAAATCAATTTGATATCGAAGTTAAAACTAGATGAACCTCCTGTTGTTGTTAATGTTCATATCTTCTATTTTGGGGTATATATGATCAATACCAATTTTCTTAATTAAACTTCTTTGATCTGATCTATTGTTTTGTCCTCTTTGAACGCTTGAACTATTATCACTAAACCACTTATCCCTTCACAAAATTATGTTTAGCTTATGTTAAGCTTCACATTTTCAAAAGCTAAATAGGTATAAAGTGAGAAGTGACCAATAAAAGTGTATAGGTAGGTCGATAGTACCAAGGACGTCCGTCATCATAAATTAGTTCTTCTTACTAACGGACAAGTTTAATCCCATATTTCGAGATACAACTTATATAGTATTAAAGATTTTACCAATTAAACTAACCGGTCAATTCATTTACAGGTTTACACTCCTCATAGTCGGGTTTAGAATCTCTGTTATTGTGAGAAAATGAGAAAACGAGGAGTACAATGATTATAGAGAGAAGCGTTTCCGAAGAAGCAAACAACAAGTACATTCTAGATGCTGGCAGTTCAGTGTTTGTCCAAGAATTAGGCAGCTCTACATTTGATTAATTACGATTTAGCGGACATTAAGGTCAGCTCATAAGTGGTGGTTAGTTGGTAAGTACTATTTCAACGTTTCTTCTCTAATAAGCAGCCACTCTTAATCATATACTTACTACTACAATTAATTAATTATTAGTAATAAAATAAGTATCATAATTGTGAAATTGGCAGGTTAAGATGCATCTGGTATTTGTCTGACCAACTAATTTCTGAAGATTTTGATGTCAGTTTGGAACAAACATCGTACTCAAAAGAGATTTGTGTGAATGAACTTAGACAGTGTGATTCAAGTACTTTGAATTAGGGCACCCAACTTGAAATTAATCTGACTTAAACTAAAGTAATGATTTAGATATTTTTGGGATAAGCTTCTTTAATTAAAATTTTAATGGTAGCTACTAGCTATGTAAGTTGTGAAGGTGCATTTTTCAAATAGTTCATACTATAACCTACAATGCACGGATACTTCACCTAGCAGACGTATCCCGTATCCGATACTTATCCGATACCGATACTCGACCGATACTTGTGAATACGCACCCGATACGTCTCCTAAAACGTGTCCAATTTTTTGGCTATAAGAATTAAAGAAATAATCTCAGATACTTGTCGGATACTTCTCCGATACTTATATAGATACTCCACGTCATTCATATTATGGTCTTTTTTACTCATTTTTAGCATATTCTTTACTTTGTTTTACTCGATGGAACTAACTTCTACTCCAAACCTTCATTTCAATCACT
>BSSO01008343.1:0-10218 GCA_030267885.1 Mesembryanthemum crystallinum | reverse complement strand
GGCAGCCCGATCCCGGCCCGAAGCCCGAACGGGACGGGTATGGGATCTGGTATCACGGCCCGTTTTGTGGGTCGGGCCAGCCCGGCCCGAACTTCGGGCAAGATTTTCTAGGTGCAGCCCGGCCCGCACTCGGCCCGGCCCGAGGTTTGATCAGGTTTACTCCCGAGGATAGGGATGCTATCTTGAAGGGCGGTCCATGGACTATTGGGGGTAGGACTTTGTTCCTTAAACCCTGGACACCCTCTTTCCTGCTTTGAAAAGGAGGTTGTGCATAGGGTTCCTCTCTGGGTGCAATTCCCATCTCTGGATGTTCATTTTTGGTCAGTTAAGAGTTTGAGCAAGATTGCTAGTAAAGTGGGCACCCCCATTTGTGCTGATAAGTGCACCACAACTAAGGAGAGAATCTCCTATGCTAGGTGCCTTATAGAAGTTGATGTGGCTAAGGACCTAGTCTACTCTGTACCTATCTATACACCATTTGGGGTTCAACTGTAACAAGCTGTGGTGTATGAATGGGTCCCTTTCTTTTGTAGAACTTGCAACAAGCTTGGGCATCAGGACATTAACTGTAGGAGGAATAAGAAGCAGGGTGGGGACACTAATAGAGGAAATGGGTCACAACTGGAAATTGCAACAACTACTACTGCTGCAACAACAGGTCCTCTAATTGATCGGGAGAAACATGGGGATGTGGGGGACAAGGTGCATCGGGATGCAGCACAACTCCAGACTGATCCTCAGGATGGAGTTCCTTAACCCATAATACACTCTGAGAGTATGAATAAGGAGGAGGGGTTTATATCAGTTTCCTACAAGCATTCTTTTAATCCTGGTAGAGTGTTCCAATCTGCAGGGCATAGAGTGGTGGGCCATGGAGCAAGCAGCTGAGAACTGTGCAGTCTAGATTTCATCTATTATGGTCCCAAGCCATGGAGGATGATGATGATGAGAAGTGGAAGGATACACAAGGAGTCACACCTGGGGTAAACCCTGATGGGGACCTCACTCAACCATCTTTGATTTAATGAAGATTAGCTGTTGGAATGTGAGAGGTTTTAATAAACCTTATAAGCATAATGAGATGAAATCCTTTCTTGCTCATAATAAGATTGATATTATGGGGATTTTGGAAACCCATGTGAAGGAGGATAGAATGGAGAAAATTGTACAGAAATTTGGTAGTTCTTGGTCTTTCATAAATAATTACCAACACCATACTAATGGTAGGGTGTGGGTTATGTGGAGAAATAAGGAAGTGAGGTTGCAGTTTGTGGACAGCTCTGCTCAAGCCATCCACAGTAAGATAGAGCATGCTAGTTCTGGCTTTACGTGTTTCATAACTTTTGTATATGCTTTCAATGAGGCCGCTGATAGACAGGGATTATGGGCTGATCTGCTGAGATGGGGTGCTTCTATAACAGATCCTTGGGTGGTGATGGGGGACTTAAATTGTCCATTGTTTAGCTATGATAAGTTGAGCACTACCCCAGTAACTGCTGTTGAGTTGCAAGATTTCAGTAATTGTGTTCTGCAGTTAGAACTTAATGATCTTCCATACACAGGTGCCTTCTACACATGGTCAAATAAGCAAGGGGCTGACACTAGAGTGTATTCCAAGATTGATAGAGTTATGGGCAATGCTCAATGGGCTTCCATTCCCTTTTTCTTCAGCTGTAGAGTTCATGGGACCTGGGTTCTCAGACCACACTCCAAGCTTGCTGTAACTAAACACTCCTAAATCAACTAGCAAGAAACATTTCAAGTTCCTGAACTGTTGGGCGAAGGATGAGAAGTTCCTTGACATTGTTCAGGAGGTTTGGGGTATAAGTGTTCATGGGTGTGCTATGTACAGGGTGGTGAAGAGGCTACAGATGTTGAAACATGAGCTTAAAGGCCTGCATCTACAGAATTATAGCTCTATAGAGAGGAGGATTGATGACTGCCATACTGAACTTGAGCAAATACAGAATGAGTTATATAAGGGGTCTCTTAATGCTGAGCTGATTGAGAAGGAGAGAGAGCTGTTTGCTAAACTAATGAAGATGAGAAAGGCTGAACACTCTTCCTTGGTGCAGAGAGCTAAGATTGAAGATATCCAGTTAGCGGTCTAAGTATTTCTATGCTATAATTAAAGAGAGACAAGCTCATTCTCTGGTTAGAAAGATTAAAGATGTGCAGGGTAATGAGTATGAGACTGAAGAAGGGGTGTGCAAGGCATTTATAGACTTTTATCAGCATCTACTTGGCTCCACTGATGATGTTGAAGAACTAGATCCTAGTCTGCTTCACCCTGGGCCTGTTCTTACTGAAGTAGATTGTGCTACTCTCACCTCTCCAGTCACTCATGAGGATGTGAAGAAGGCTCTATGGTCTATTCCCGATGACAAGGCCCCTGGACCTGATGGCTACACTTCCCTTTTCTTCAAAGCTGCATGGAATATAGTGGGGCAAGACATATGTGCTGCTGTGTGTGACTTCTTTACTACTTGTAAAATCCTCAAACAAATAAATACCACACTTATTTCCCTCATCCCCAAGAAACCTGTCCCAGAATCTGTTGTTGATTTTAGACCCATCTCTTGTTGCAACATTCTATACAAAGTCATTACCAAAATCCTCACTGAGAGGCTTAAACTTGTCTTGCACCAGTTGATTGGGGGGAACAAAATGCATTTATTGGGGGTAGGCACATTAATAGCAACATTTTCATGGCTCAAGAACTTGTGAAGCACTATGATAGAAGTGGGATATCACCTAGATGTATGGTCAAAGTTGATATTAGGAAAGCCTATGATTCAGTTAACTGGAAGTTTCTCAGACATGCTTTTTGCTACTTTGGATTCCCTCCTACTTTTGTGCAATGGATTATGGTTTGCGTGGAGACTGCTTGCTTTTCTGTGAATTTTAATGGTGCTCCAAGTGGGTTTTTTAAAGGGGAAAGAAGGCTTAGGCAGGGTGATCCTATGTCTCCATGCTTATTTGTCTTGTGTATGGAGATTCTGTCGAGAATGTTGAGGAAGGTCAAGTGTGAAAGGATGTTTAGCTATCATCCTAGATGCAGTAGGTGTGAAATCACCCATCTCATATTTGCTGATGACTTGTTGCTCTTCAGTAAAGGGGATCTGCCCTCTGTATGTACTTTGAAGGCCTCTCTAGACAGATTTGCTACTCTTTCTGGTCTGCACCAAAACCTCAAAAATCATGTGTGTATGTTGGAGGTGTTAATGAACACATTCAACATAAGATTCTGTCCTCTACTGGTTTCACAAAGGGAGAGTTTCCTTTTACTTATCTGGGGGTGCCATTATGTACTAGAAGCATATCTGCATCTTGCTGCCAGCAACTTGTAGATAAGGTCTCAAGGAAAATCCATGGTTGGGCTTATAGATTCCTTAGCTATGCAGGCAAAGCACAGTTGATTAACAGTGTACTTTTTGGCATTGAATCATATTGAAGTCCATCTTTTCTCATCCCTAAGGGGGTCATTGAGCAACTTGAACAACTGTGCAGGCAATTTTATTGGGGTAAAGATGGTAATCATCTGACATTCATGGGATGGAAGCTCATCTGCAGCCCAAAGAGAGAAGGGGGTGTTGGCATAAAGGAGATTTTGGCTTGGACTAAAGCTCTCCAGACCAAATGGCTTGCCCACTTATATTGGGGAGGAGATTCTATATGGCTAAACTGGGTCAGGAAGTATTATCTGAAGCAGAAGAGTATACTGGAGGTCAAAGCAAAAGCTGGTGATTCTTAGATATGGAAAAAATTACTCTCAGTGAGAGATGAAGTTGTATCTGCCACTAGAAACATTGAAACTGCTAGCAATCTATTAAAACAGTTCAAGGGGGAGAAATTCAGGTTGGAAGATGCTTATGATATTTTTAGGGATGTTAAGCCAGTTAATAGAAATAACAAGGTGGTGTGGAACTCTCTCACACAACCTAGGCACAGGGTAATCCTGAATATGGCAACTGCAAACAAAATGGCAACGATTGATAACATAGTAAAGAGGGGTGTACATGTTATCAACAGATGCATCTTATGTAAGCAGGATGCTGAAACTGGAACACACTTATTTTTTGGTTGTGCATTCTCTAGTCAGGTGTGGCGTAGGGTACTGAGGTGGATGGGGATATCCAGAAGAGGTCACTCCTTGAGGTGGGAGCTGAAATGGTTCACAAAAAATGCAAAAGGGAGGAACTCCAGACATAAGCTCATGAAGGCAGCCCTAGGAGCAACAAAGGAAGAAAGGAACAAGAGGATTTTTGCAGATGAGAGCAGATCAGTTGAGGCAATTACTAGACTAATTTTGTTTAATGTATATCTGAGATACTATAAAGAATTTAACGTCCCCCCTCCTATATAGCATAGCTCCTCTAATCTCTTGTGAACACTATGCTTTGTACACATACTCTGCTATTGTTGCACTAGAGGGTGCCACATTGGCATCCCTTTGGTGAATGGAATATATTTACTATTTTCCGAAAAAAAAAACTTAGAATTTAGTAATTTATTTATGTATTATAAACCATGCAGCACACGAGTATAAACCTAGTTAATTAATAATGAAAAGGCAAATTGGTTTTTGTGATGCCAACTTGGTGGTCTTATATTTAGAAAAGTGTGATAAAAAAATGGTTCTTTACAAAATAATAATAATAATTATAACAGGTGGTTTTTATAAATGGACATATATATATTAGATGGCTGGTTGCAAATTTTCCTACATTAGTACATTATATGCAATTTTTATAACAAAGTATACCACTCGTTAATTTGGGCTAGTAATAAAACCACTATTTCCCCCCTTTACATCATTTTAATTAGTTGGGGCGGTTGATGTTATATGATAAAGATTTAAATTCTTTGGGCTTGTGTAATACTCTATCCGTCCATTCGAAATGTTGTCAAATCATTTTTGCACAAATTTTAAGAAACAAAAAGAAGGGCTTAATTTTCAAATTATTCCCTTTCAGAGAGGATGCGTAGAGAGAGATATATAAAATTAAAAATTGAAAAGAGAGGTAGATAGCGGATAGAGAGAGAAAGGAAAAGGGATTAAATTGAGTTTTCTTTTTAGAGTTGGTTGAATGATGAATTTTTAATTGTTTAAAATAGATAGTGGAGGGGTATTATGGAGAGAATTATGGGTAAAATTTGGTTTGTAAACATTTGAAGTGGACTTAATTTTTGGTTGTTCGATAACATTTAGAATGGATAGAGAAAGTAGTATTTTAGAGTTCTCGGGAAAAAAAAAAAATCACAACAAAACAGATGCCCTCCCTCCATCACTACTTCCCTCTACCACACCCTCTCATTTTCCAAAACACCAAAAACAAAAACAAAAAAATCTCAATAACTTCTTAAATATAGCTTGCAAAATCACTTGGGTATGCATGAGTTTATCTTGTATATGATTTGATCCATAGGGTACTATTATGTATCCTTTTGAAGAATGGAATAAGAATTTCTTACCACTTCCCAAAAAAAAAAAAAAAAAAATCTTGCAAAATCACCCAAGATCTTTTGTATGCAAAAGATGTAGCGGCTGGAGCTTCGAGAATTGATCGTTATCACATAATCAAATTGGCAATTTGGAGTTACATTTTGAAGGTGTATCTCCATTCTCATTTTTAATTTTTTTTTTTAAATTTTGATAATTAATGAAGTTTTATTATTCAAAAAGCTAATCTTAGCATCATAGTGCAACACTCTCTCCACCTTTTGGAAAGGGTGAAAGAGTGCACACCAAATCATGTGCTGGCGATTAGCAAAAGAGGAGAATCATACAAGATACAATAAAAAAAACAAGCCAGCTAACCCTCAAATAACAATAAACTTACTCCAAAAAAAAAAAGCTCACAATTCTTACCCTTTAAGATTATCACCTCTTTCTCTGCCCACATGCTTTGATTACCATCCCCTGATGACTTTATACTCTATATCCCATAGCCCACCACCTGCACTTATAAAAAAGCCCCATGAAAGTCCCATCACTTTTTATTCCAAACACTTGGGTCTAATTAGGGTTGGCCATGGGCCGTGCTGGCGTGAATGGAGCCTTTGGAGGCCCGGCCCGGCCCACGGCCCATCCAATGCGTGCCGTGCCACCTATTCTCAAAGGCGGCCCATGGACGGCCCGCGGCCCACGGCCCATCGTGCCGTGCCTCGTGCCGACGTGCCGTGCCTTTACAAATTTTCAAATTTTGAATTAAAATATTATATTATTGCCGTGCCTGGTGTGGACAGCGGCTTCCCGGGAGACTTAGCGCCCCACAAAGGATGGGATGGATGGTGCGTGCATGCGATGGACCGCTAGCGGGTCGTGTTTGTATGGTGTCTTGGTTGCTTTTATGATTTGAAACGTTGTGACCTCGTTTATCATGTTTCATTCGATTATTAGTCAGGGGACTACGCTTAAGACGATGCCACCATATTTTAGGTAATATGGAACCGCTTAATAAAGGGTTTGAACACGAATATATAAAGAGATATCATGAACAAGCCGCTTTTGCGCCTCATTCCTGGATGGGGAATAACTTCTTAGGATCAATGGGAGAGTGAAGTTCGGGAGTGTGAAGTATATTCAAATGGAATAAAATCTTTGTCGTTGTATTCACATGATGTTTAACATTTTAACCCGATTTCTAGTTTATGTCTAGATGGTTTATCACATATTATCTACCAAGAATTGTGTTTTAGCCAAGTGAACATGAGAATTGTTTTATGCTTGATTTATTTAAATCTAAAGACAAGCCAAGCCAACAAATCACATGATGAATGTTATCTAAGAGTTAATCATGATAATAAACATGTTATGCCAAAATAGAAAAATAAATGAAAAATGATGGAAAATAGATCGTCACCAAAGTATTGTGCCCTCGGGATAACTCCTTGGATTAGAACACCTTTCACTTGAGTATGAACTTGGTAAAATCTCGATCCTCGGAGGATGTAAAGTGGGTGCTTGAAGGGTGTTTGATTTTGTGGTGTTTGGGTGTGTTTTGTGATGTTTGGATGCGATTTGTGGTGCTTGGATGATTTGTGGTGCTCAGATGTGTGTTTGGGATGAATGTGGTTGAAGGTGGATGAAGGTGGAGATGATTTTGGTGGTATAAGGTTGAAGGAGGATGGTGATGGAGGTGTATTTGGCTCACTCTCTCTCTACTTGGGCATAATAACCTTGCTTTAGCCTTTAATGAATTTGTAGGAGGTTTCTGTCACAAAATTTGGCTTTGCTTGATCTTGCCCCCCTCTTGAAATGATTTTGTACGAAATGAGACTGGGCAACCGGTCTGGCAGATCGGTTAATCGGGCAACCGGTCGGGCAGACCGGGTAACCAGTGGGAGCAAAAAGCGGTACAATCGCGATTTGATTGATCGAGAACTGATTCGTACAATGTACTTAATTAGAAATCCTAATATGGGTTGGCATTCGCGGGTCCGTTTTACGGGTTTTCGGGCGGATATTTGACCCGTTTTCTGCTCCAGGTTTGGTTTTGGGTTGAAAAATTCAAATGCTCATAATTTTTGATCCAGGACTCCGATTGAGGAGCCGTTTTGAAGTTTTGGAAAGCTTAGAGCAAGGGCTACAAGATGAGAGGAAAATTTATGAGAGAGTTTCCAAGTTTGAGATCTTGCCTTTGGTGTTCATCATTTACAAGTCGGCTATTGTTATCGTCATCGGGTGGGGCGAGGACTTAAGAGACACCGATTAGGGTGTCTATACCTAGGCACACGATTTTCCTAAAATCGTGGCCTGGCACGACCCACGGCCCACCGCGTCGGTGGTCGTGCTGGGCCGTGCCTGGGGTGGGCTCGTGCCCTGCCCGTGCCAAATTCGTGCTGGGCCGTGCCGCCCATGGCCAGCTCTAGGTCTAATTGCACTAGAATTCAATCACTTTCCCATGCAATTTCACTAATGTCCCTTCATTTGTGCTCTAGATCTGGCCATGGCTCGTGCTGTGTCGGTCCATGTGCCGTGTCGGCGAGCTTTTGGAGACCCGGCCTGGCCCACGGCCCATAGAATGTGTGTCGTGCCGTGCCGTGCCACCTATTCTCAAAGGCGGCCTATAGACGACCCGTGGCCCACGACCCATGTGTCATGCCTCGTGCCGTGACTTTACAAATTTTCAAATTTTATATTAAAATATTATTTTTTTGCCGTGCAGAAGCTTGCCATGCCGTGCCTAGTGTTGAGCTCTATATTTCNAAATCAAGAAATAACAAAGAAAAATTGCAAGTTGACTCATTTTAGTCAAAGTCCCAATTAGAAGGATCATTAATTGCAACTTTTGGAGCATTGAATTACAAATCAAAAGAATTGAAAGAGAGTAGTATCTTTGACTTGGTTTGTACAGAGAAACCAACAGTATAATGGGTTGGTGTACACATTGGGCTTATACGTGCGATCATGTGTATACGGGCCTAGTGATTCGGCTGTAAGGAGGGGCACAACAAAGGACTTTTAGGTTTCAGTTTATAAAGCGGAGGTGAAGCCGGCAACGGGGGACGAGCAGTAGTTTTAGTTTTAGTTTAGGTTTTATTTTAGGGTTAATTAATTTCAGTTTCCAATTATTTCCATTCACATGATTCAAACTTTTATTGTTCTTTTTAATTTTCCGGCTTATTCAATTCAATCACAATTTCAGTTTGGTACTTTTCAGCCTTTCAAGTAAGTTTCTTCTTACACTTTTTGTTCAATTCGTTGTTACCACTTTATATATTGTTCTACAATTTATTTGTTTGCCAATCAATTTACATGCTTTATCTCTTCGCTAGTTTAGGGTTTTAGTTGAATGACACAACTATAACTGAACTAGGAGTTTCGTGTTATCGATTTAATCTATTTGTTCCATTTACGTTTAATTTGTGACTTAATTTTGTACACCCATCCTCGTGGGATCGACCCGTATTTGCCGGTACTAGCCTACAACTACGCCGTGCACTTGCGGTTATTACTTTTTGTTCAACACCTAGGCACACAGTTTTCTTGAAATTTGTCGTGGGCCATGCTAGGCCGTGCATGGGGTGGGCTCGTACCGTGCCTGTGCCAAATTCGTGCTGGCCGTGCCGCCCATGGCTAGCGCTGTGTCCTGCTCAGTTACACACCACTCCAATCCATCTATCCCAACCCCCTCTTCCGCACATAGAGGAAAATAGCCCTCGCTTGACTGATTCAATCATCACTATTTCATCTGATCTGAATTCACCTCAAATCCTTTGCTGCATGTTGCAACTTTGCGGTTTAGTGAGACAATTACACCCTTCACTCATTTTCTACCATTATGTACATCATGAATCTGGTTCTTATATCTGTAAATTTTTATTATCTGCCTTTTCTTGTGTATTGTAGTTGCAGTTGACGCCCACTAATGTATTGATTTGGGTAAGCAAAATCCTCAAATTATCATCCATTTCCCCAAAGTGTCATGCCCACCACCTGTTTGAAAAAAATGCCCCAAAGAGCTCAATGTTATTCTTCATCTATGTTCACCTCATTGTACATAACTTTTACACTACCAAAATCTGTCTTAGCTTCCTACAATTCTCAATTTTGCCTCACCACTGTGCATATAAGATCATCCGCTCATTACTAACTGCCATTTTCTAGCCCTTCTCATGATATCCACAAATCCTCCTTGTTGGCTCCCTCTTTGGCAAGCACATCTGCAATTGTATCTGCCTCCCTTTGATGACAAAAACTCACCTCTTCTATCATAACTCATAAGTATCAGATTATTAATTTTATTCCAAAGAAAGCGAAGGTTCCATGGGTACTCCTCTTTTTTTTTTTTTTTCACCCAAAGCACTATATTTTTAGAATTCATCTCGATCTAATACCTACACAAGATACCAGTGGCGGATCTAGAAAACTTTTTTGTTGGTGTCAGAGTATAATAAGCTATAAATTAAAAATAAAAATTACCACATCACAATATATAAATAAATACACAAGGTCTCCGATAACTCAAAATTAACATTCTACAACTGTTCTCTACAAGGCTTCATCTTTTGAAACTGATCAATCACAACATCATTAGTAACATTGTTAAATATTTCTTTCTCTATAAAACATATAAGACAAGAATACAAGAAATCATCACTCATACGATTGCAGAAATTTGTCTTCACAATTTTCATAGCAGAAAAGCATCTCTCCACAGTTGCGGTGGCAACGGGCAAAGTCCAAGATAGCTTCAGAAGTCTGTACACCAA
>BSSO01008342.1:0-10218 GCA_030267885.1 Mesembryanthemum crystallinum | reverse complement strand
GGTGCTCCCCAGGAGGCTCGAACCCGTGACCTGGTGTATAAGCCAAAGCTTGTTTACCAGTGGGCCAACACCTCTTGGGTAAGGGATTATTGTACTTTGGCGATGCGGCTGCCTCAGCTTCACACAAGGAAGTGTGTGGTGGGTTTGCAAATTTTTCCTAACAATATCCAAACTTGTTTGGATGTATTTGTAGAAATTATGTGGGCTACCTCACTACAACAATTCTACTTCTCGAATGATTTTACTTGGCCACCCCAGCCGGTGCTTATTGCATGTATGTTTCGTAACCATTATGCGCAATCATCTTATAGTGAGATAATCTAATCTGTGAGTAACTAAATCGGTTTAAAGAATGATTTTCGTTAATATCATCAATGACTCTTCAAAATTTAGCTGACTTTTATAAAAATTAGGGATGATCTTAAACGGGGTTTAAGAGATGGTCATCATGATGAGATTCATCCATTAAAAAAATTCAATGAAATAATCCATCTATAATTTTGAAAGTATTATAATCATGTTTGTAATCAACTACTTAGTATCTTATTCCTTCCTAATCATGTCCCACTATTTATTTACTGAATTCAGATCAGTTTAGTTCAATTCAGTCAAAATAAGTTTAAGAGTACAAGCCCTTATTTATGGATTAAAACCAAAGACGACAATAGCCCTCTTATCCTTTGAAGTTTAATGAAATTCAAATTTGTTGTAGCTAGAAGTTTTATCAATCTTCATCTTAGTTTTTTTCTTCATATAGACACAAATACCAACATACTATGTACATTTTTCAAATATTGGATATTAAAAATTTTCAAACCAAATAAAAAAAAAATGTCTATTTTCTATCACACTCTTTCTTTTTCATGTAATTCCTTCCTATCCAACCAAAACAAACTATAAAGGGTTGAACACTTTGAACTCTTATCCAATCCATTCCACACTTTCTTTTCTCTTTTCTTTTCTTTTTTTTTTTTTTTGTTTTTGTCTTTGGTGATATTAACAAAAGCAATTTTCCTTTTCTTTTTTTTTTCCCCCTCAATTTGTAGTCAATTTGTGTAAGCCAGAGCGGGACCCACAACATTTTATGTGGCTTATGAACTGCCATTGCAGCTGATTTGTTCATCGCCACTAACTCTGGATTTGCCCAATTGGATTCACATTCTAATTTCTAAGGACCTTGTCAATTTGCAAACCCAACTCATTTTTAATCATACATAATCTAACCAATTCTTCAATTTCCACCAATTTTTTTTCCATTTTGTGATCAATTATAGTTCCATCATTTAGCAAAAACAATCAAATTTCACAGCAATGGCTGCAACAGCAGCAACAGCAATGCATTTACTTGCTCCCAGTACAAATCCCAACACTGGGAGCAACAATGGGCACTTCAAAATCAGGAAATTGATGGTTTCTAGTGACAGAATGAGAGGTGCCCAGGTTAATTTCATCCCCAAAGCATCAAATTCTGATGGGTCATCATCACCATCTTCATCAACAACAACTAGTCAGAAAAAGACCAAAAATACCCAGAAAAACAGCAGCAACAAAAACAACAAAGAGAACGAGATTGAGAAGAATGATGATGTTGAGAGTAAAGGGGAATTAGAGAGTAGTAGTTCAAAGAGTGTTGGTGTTGATAGTAGTGATACTGTGATGAAGAATATTGAGGCAGTGAACCCAGTAGGGTTAGGGAGGAAATCAAGGCAGATATTTGATGCTGTTTGGAAGAAGTTTTCGGGTTTGGGTCAGATTTCGAGGACCGAATATGATGTGGGTACTAGTAATAATTTGTTTGGGGATGGGGCTCCATTGTGTGAGTTCACTATCCCTGGTGCTCAGAACACCACCGTCCTCGTCGTTGGCGCCACCAGCCGGACTGGCCGCCTCGTGGTTCGAAAGCTCATGCTTAGAGGTTACACTGTCAAGGTATGCCAAGAAGTAGTTGATTTTGATCTTGTTGTTATGTTGTTGTTGTTGTTGTTGTTGTTGCATAACTTGCATTGGTGGTTTGGAATTACAAGACATTGGGTTGTTTTTTTTGTTTGTTTTTGAGAGATGGGAAGGGTAAATTCTATAAATTGGTAAATAAATATCAACTAGAGTTTACTGTTGGATTCGAATTCTGATCACTAGAACCAGAAACCAAGATACCCACCATTGCGCTATAATGTGTTGTTAGGTGTCACTGTGTATTTCAATGGGAGCTAACAGAGTTTCTTTATAATGAATTAAAACAATTACTAGCAGCTTATTAAACTATCGTTCTACTTTTCGTTCTTATATATTGTGAAATTAGCAACAATGAAGGGCTAATGGAAATGGCCTTGTGTAGTTGCAATGTAAAACCGCATATATAGATCCTTTCTAGGTGGGAGCAGAGGGACAGAGGTAATGACATGATGTGGTATTGTATGCGTGGTTTTGAAACATGCTAAATTTGTCTATTATTGTTATGTGTTTATGTTCTTTATGAATCTGTGATATTTTATTATAGCACAATGAGACCTTTTTCTTCTCATTCCAAAGTAACAAACTAGACCTAAGCATCAACATAGTGCACAAGCTCCTATGGGACATATGATGGGTTGGGCTTTCGATGTTCGCAGTCTACTCTTCCAATTGTGAAGAGACTTATTTTATTAGATACAAAATTAAAATTGCACAATGCCTCACCATTTGACAACAACTATGAACTAGGTAACAATTTGAGTGGTACACATTGAGGACATTATAATTCAAGGTGAAAATTGCTTGCTCATTGTGGCTCTTTCTGATTGTGTTGTTTTCGGTGTGATCCTGCGCTGACCACTGTTGAGGTATGGGAAGGTGAGATGTTTGCAGTTTACCCAAACTAGTCAAGACTAGTATAGAGAGTAATGGATTAATTTGACATAAAAAGATTTTCGTTCACCTAGGGTGATTTTGCGGAAATTCAATTGCTTTTTTCTTCCCATTTGAATATATTAGTAGTTGGTCCTGGACTAGTGTCTACCTCATTTTGAGATCTCGCTCTAAATAGTAAAATTGCCAAATATGTATCAGGCCTTTGTGAGAAGAGTTGATGAAGGAGTGACGGATACACTCCCAAGATCTGTGGAACTGGTGGTTGGTGATGTAGGTGATCCTTCCTCCGTCATGGCTGCAGTGGAAGGTTGCAGTAAAATCATTTATTGTGCCACTGCACGTTCAGCTATTACTGGTGATCTCAACCGAGTTGATAACCGTGGGGTCTACAATGTTGCTAAAGCATTTCAGGTGTGCCTTCCTCTTTCCCTCTTGCTTGAGAATTCAATGCTGAAGTCCTAAGTTATAAGGTTTCCTAGATTTTGTAATGTGGTCACAATTACTTATCTACTCATGAAGTTGCATCCTTGGTATATTCGTAAGATCATGATAATATTCTTGATGATCTTTTCAAAGAGTAACAATGTTGATGTCCATTCTCTTTTCCCATCTGGGCTAATCGTGTAATGATTTTAGTGCAATTGTGTAACAATGATGTTGATTATCTCAGTCTTTCATGGCCCTGTGATAGATTGTAAAGCAATGTACTAGAGTTGGATAGAAAAGATAGAGAACCAAGTTGTAGTTTATCGTTAATGCTGAAGTTATGGAAGATACTTTGACATGTATTAATGTAACAGCATAAAATTTACAGGACTACAACAATATGCTGGCACAATTACGGGCAGGAAAAAGTAGCAAAAGCAAGCTTCTAATTGCAAAATTCAAATCACCGGATTCAGTGAATGGATGGGAAATAAGACAGGGGACTTATTTCCAGGATGTGGTGGCCTCAAAGTATGATGGAGGAATGGATGCAAAATTTGAATTTAATGAGAACGGACTTGCCATTTTCTCAGGTATCTAGTGTGAAAGTTATCTTGAGACTCTTCTTTGAGTGTCCTTTCTTCAAAATCTCTGGTTTCACTGAAACTAGTGGTCTCTCATGATTTCCTTAAGCAAGGTCAAGGGTTTGATTCTTGTGAATGGAAAACTCTATGTTAGGAGCACATTTACCCCTTCATGACTAGATACTATTACAATTCTAATTATTGTTCCAATCATAGGATATGTCTTTACCAGAGGAGGATTCGTGGACCTATCACGAAAGCTTTCACTTCCTCTAGGTTCTACACTTGACCGGTATGCTTATTCCAATTCCCATATAATAAGTTGATAATGGTGGATGTACTTTTTATCTTCTTCTTAGTAGTATATGGGGGATCATTATATCTATTATATGATTAGGTATGAAGGTCTTGTTCTCTCCGTTGGTGGAAATGGTCGATCATATGTTGTAATCCTTGAAGCTGGTCCTCTTGGGGATTTATCTCAAAGCAAGCTATATTTTGCTCGAATCAACACAAAAGCAGGCTTCTGCAGGGTGCGGTATCTTCTATTTGTAACTGTGATTTGAATCAGTTATATTTGTCTTTTGAAAATCATTGGTGAGAGATCAAACTCTGGAAACTTCTAATTTTCTTCTTATCACTGGTTTGGCAGGTCAG
The DNA here is from genome assembly GCA_030267885.1 of Mesembryanthemum crystallinum. Classification (NCBI taxonomy): domain Eukaryota; kingdom Viridiplantae; phylum Streptophyta; class Magnoliopsida; order Caryophyllales; family Aizoaceae; genus Mesembryanthemum; species Mesembryanthemum crystallinum. Next base: position 5,704 of record BSSO01008342.1, on the reverse strand, counting down.
AGTTCCGTTTTCATCCTTCCGTCCAGTGAATCCAAGTGATCCACCACTGGACCCGTTTCTTGTGCACACTTTGACTCTACGCTTTGAGCCTAGAAAACAGGTATATCTTCAAAAACCTTTCTACAAGAATCTCATGCATATTGTTCTGAAGTTAACATCCTCTGTTTGTACTTGTGCTGCCAAAAGCAAATATCTGATCTCACTCGAGCAATATGATTGGATGGTTGTAAGTAGTAACAGATACCTACTGAAACTGGTTGGTGGAAAGGAAGAAACAAATGTTGCTTATTATCTGTAAACTTGAATGATTAGATGTGTAAAGGACTAATCAAAAGTGATGTCTTGAAGATAAAGGTTTGGAAAAAAAAGAAAAAAGAATTTAAAGAATTACAAAAGAATTAATTTTAGTGCTTGTAAGAACATAGCTATTAGGAAATAGTTTTAGAGATGGGTTCAACATAAGATACCATCCATATTGACAATTTCTTCTAAAGAAACACCTCGACATATCATGGTACTGTGCTGACAATTTATCATGCCTGTGAATTGTGATTGACATTTGGTTCTTTGAGTGATCTCCATGGATATTAACCAGTTACAACTATTTAGCATAACCCACTTGGCAAACTTTGACATGTTATCGTCAATGTTTTATCCCAGTTATGACTAGTTACTACTTTTGTTCATGTCTTGCTAATCTTATATCTCATAAATCTTGGTGCAGAGACCAGTTGAAGGACCTAAAGGAATGAAGCAAGACCCGAGAAGTTTCGAGCTAATCCTAGAATATATAAAAGCCTTGCCTGTGAGTGCAAATTTTGTTTTCAGCTGTTTTTTACCCCCATTAGGCCGCTAAATGTAGTTCTAATATTGAGAAGACTCAACTTGAAGCTCCCGGTGCAAATCATTAAGCAATTTAAGATTTGTGGCTGCAAAATGGCAAATTGTTGTGCCATGTTGGATTCGCATTTCCAGTTTGTAACTATGTGGACCTTTTCACTATCTTGGTATTCTTTTCCAATATTTACAACTACAACCGCAGCTATATAACATATTTTGTGATCAAAATCGCCGAATATGTCTCGTAATCTCATGAATACTGATACATGTGCATTTGTTCATGCTTGCAGACTGGACAGGAAACAGATTTCATCTTGGTGTCATGTACAGGCTCAGGAATAGAGGCCTCAAGAAGGGAGCAGGTTCTGAAAGCTAAGCAGGTATGTACCTGAAGTTTTGCAGCATTTTACTGATCATCGATTTCATCCACTTTAATCCAAAGGCCATATTATGTTAATATTGATTTGTATGTCATTATCAGGCTGGTGAAGATTCATTGAGAAAATCAGGACTCGGATACACAATAATCCGTCCAGGTCCCTTGATGGTAAACTTTACTTCTCAAAACTCACGGTTTTCACATGTGTAGTCCACAGAAAATTTGCTTATTGCTGAGACCAGTTTCAATTTCTGGAAGTTCTAGTAATTCATATGAACTCATGAGTCGAAGTAAACAAGTTCTAGATCCTCTATTACTCGCTTCGTGATACTCACTCTATAATTATCTTGTGTGTTTGCATTTTTGGATTTCCTTTCACAGTTCAACTGAGTAGTGAGAACTGTATATATGATCGAAAATTTTGGAAAAATTGAGTCAAAAATTTGTTTCTTTTCATTGTACAGGAAGAACCAGGTGGGCAACGTGCTCTCATATTTGACCAGGGAAACCGAATTTCTCAGGTGAACAGGCAATGACTGCCTAAGAGATTTTGTTTCAGATTTTAGTGATCTGGTCTCCCTTTATATCTGATTATGAATTAAATCTGGTTATAGGGAATAAGTTGTGCTGATGTAGCCGATATCTGTGTCAAAGCATTGCATGATTCAACAGCCAGAAACAAGAGTTTCGATGTGTGTTTTCTCTCATATGCATAATTTCTGTTCAGTTTCATATGCAATTCCACTTACTTTTCTCTACCCAACTGAAATTTCCAGGTATGCTATGAATATGTGGCTGAGCAAGGGCCGGAGCTTTACGAGCTGGTAAGGAAAATCCAGTACCATTTTTTAGTGTTTTTGGATTTGAAATCCAGGATTTGAGATGAATCTATACATGAATGACTAAAATAATCGTGGACTTGCAAATCTTGATGTTGATTAAGCAAATGCTGATAATAAACTACTCTTTGCAGGTGGCACATTTGCCTGATAAGGCGAATAATTATCTGACGCCGGCATTGTCAGTTCTTGAGAAGAACACCTGATATGATTCATCCTAACAAGAATTCTGTCTGTCTTGTTGGCTTTCAAAGCTGGGGATCAGATTGTTAACAGGCTTCTTTGTTTCATTACTTGATAAATATATTCATAGCACATATGTATTCTGTATAGGCTACTCCTACATGAACAGCATAATTCATATTCTTTTGGTAAAAACAGAGATTGTATCACATTGTATAATAATTCCTAAAAGAAAAAAAGACAAATGGTTGCAGAGCATGAATACAAGCGGAAGTTTATGTAAACCTAGCAGTATTATAGAAGTAATTCCGAGGAAAAAAATAATAATTCTGGTTTATAATAATTTATTTTTTTATTTTTGTTTTTTGGGTGGAAGAAAAAGCATACAGACCCAAAATAAAAACAAAGCTACATATCCATAATTTTTTTTTTTTTTTTGGTAAAAACACATTTTCACCATTGAATAACACAATTGGATAATGAAAAGGGCAATGAACACTGGAAGTAATATGAGTTCAAATAAAAAAGATATCAAACTGGACATTTAAAGCCCTGTTTTGGGTGGTTGCCATTTGCCAATTTTCAGTTTTTTTTGAAAACTCAAAACCAACTTTTGAAAACCACTTTTCTTTGGTTTTCAGTTTTCTGTTGTCAATTTTGAAAATTTAGCAGGGAACTGTAAGTACAAAAAAAAAAAAAAATTCAACTCTAAATTAAATTACTACAAAGAGTTGAAAATTTTTTAAAACTAAAAATTGACAACTGTCAACCACCCCGAACAAGACCTTACAAACTAGGAAATTGAGATGCGTAATAGAATTAACAAAGAATATACTATCAAAATGGATATTTGAAGTTGCAATCATGATTACTCCACAACCTGTGTGATATAACCAAATACACTACTATTTCAAATTATCAAACTGGACCTTTAAAGAATTTGCCCATAGCATGTCCTATGAAGCAAAGTTGAAACTTACAATTACATGTTTAAACATCCTCCTTATTATTTTGTTGTTGAGATCCACCAGTCCTCATGTTACAAGAATAACATGAGTAAAAAGGAGATTCACCATTTTCATAATATGAGTTAATTCTCGATATTGTACAGTCTTCACGACAATTTCGACCACTAATTTTATCATATATTTTTGTAAAATTTATAAAAAAAACCTACTCTTACATGATTACTTTTTACCAATATAGTAACATTATTTTCGCTTCATAAATCAAACTTTTTTTCATTTAATCAATTATAAAAAATGAGCAAACTTTAACCACAAAAATACCATTATAAGTAGTCCTATCACAATTGACTCGACTTGAAAACCCGACTTCTATTTTTTCATTTTTCGACGCTAATTCCTGCACAAAAGTAAATTTGACCCAAAATTCCAACCCGATCCAAATCCGACAATGACCCATTGTTTCATATCTGCTGGGTCGACCCATTTTACATGTCAGAATTCAATACAATGAGGAATCCAATCCTGACATAAGTCACCCCACCCTGGCATCTCTCTCCTCCACTGGAAATGAAGATATTGCAACTGCAGTTGCAAACTGGAGGGAAATGGAATGGTATTGGTAGTACTAGCAGCACTTGTTGCTCATCATCCTCAAAGCAACCACGTTTGCATTCTCTTTCTCTCTCCTCATCTTCTTCAATTTCGAGTTTTCCGGCGGTGAGCGCGGTGGGGCTACTGGCGGCGGCGGTGGTGCTGTCGACGCCGGCGCCGCCGGAGGAGACGCTGTCGAACATACCCCCCACACTTTCCGGCGAGACTTGCGATAACGCCAATTCAAAGGAGTGCCAAAAGGGGAGGATTCAGAGACCCAAGTCGAGGAAAGCGGAATCATGCACCACCAAGTGCGTTGGGACTTGTATTCGCGGCGGCGATGGCGGACCCGGTGAAGGCCCTCTCAATGTCCGAAGGTTTGCGCTCTCTCTCTCTCTCACTTTTGACGGGGTGACTATTGGGTAACTCTCGTGTTTAGAGGGGTGACTTTTGCATCTTAGAGGGGTGACTTTTGCATCTTAGAGGGGTGGCTTGCACTTAGTTTATTGCTTGGACCAAGTTTATGCAAGACTTTGGAAGGATAGTATAGTGTGATTTGAAGTAGGCTTTTTGTTTAGCACTTAAATAGCTTCCACATAAATGGTGTAAGGGGAAGAAATGTAGGTAACTTTACCATATTAGTGAGACTTTACTAGCTAAATTAGCTCGGAATTTGAGAAATGGGGTTCGATTGATGCGGGTATTTGATTTCTGAATTTACGGGCATGGAATGGGTTGATATAAGAAGCCGCATCATATTTTGAGGTATACAAAAGAGATTGTTTCCTAGGAGTACATTATTTGGATTAGCGGCCTGATCCTTTTGCTAACATTTGCTTCTACTCTAAGGCTTGATGAGGGTATTTGGTTGTTAAGTTTCCGGTATACTGTATCATGTTTGTGGAGTACAAGAGATTTCTTACATATATTCCGATATTAGGCCTTTCCATTTGCTTACATTTGCGTCTACTGTAAGACTTCCTTTGATTCAATGGCTTCCTTTGGAACTGAGTTATGGTTTATCGTCGAAGTTGGAAATGTAATACTCCTAACTGTACCCATGTGATGGACTATAAGTAAAAATGGTATAATCTCATTTTTGTGCATTAGGCATTAAGAGTGTGGTATGATTGTGCATAGGATATTATGTAATTATTCAGCATTAGATTGCACTATGACAGAACAAAGCTGTTTAATGTGTGTTTCTTTTGAAGGCAATCATTTTGATGTTTACCTTATTTGCTTGTAGACCTATCATTGTGTTTAAGCAAGGATTCAGAAGCCGCCAATATTGGTAAGATGTTTTCCTTGACCTCTATCCTTGCTATGTACTAGCTTCATTATCAATCATAATGTTCTTTGATTACCTGGCATTGTTGGCATCTAAAAAAGGTGAACATGAATTTCATGGAAAGAAAGCAGAGCTGTTTCTTTCTGAACTGTTTTCTAATTGTCATAAAGTGCAATCTTGTTACTCGGCAATTTTATTATGATAAAGCATGTGAATAAGGAGGTCATGACTCATGTTATCCTCTTACGGAAAAATGTTGTGAGGCAAAAGAATTTCAACATAAGGAGGCATCCTACGCGGCTACGCCTGTGAAAGAATGCTTTACAAAATCATGAGCAGGAGAGTAGCACATTGGCTAGTTTTTTCCCTAGAGGAGAGGATTACTTGTAGGACAGAAGGGTAGGGGAATAGGGAAACCTTAAATAATGGTTGATGGATGTAAACCCTGGACCTATTATTGGGAAAGGTTTGCTCTTAAGTCTTCGTCACTAGACTTACAGTTACAGATGAAAATCAGTTACATCTTATGTATGTTCCATTAATCGTGTGTAGAGGTGGCAATCGGGCGGGTCGAGTCGGTTTTGGGTCGGGTCATTTTGGTTTCGGGTCATTA
>BSSO01008341.1:0-10219 GCA_030267885.1 Mesembryanthemum crystallinum | reverse complement strand
TGTACTCTATTGGTGATCTTTGGTGATTTGGATGGAGTTGTGAAGTGGAGTTTGTTTTTGCATGCTCTTAGTCTTTCCGGGAGATTTGGAGAATGTTCTTAACTCCACTAATCTTTTTGCTCCTACTCCACATTACCAAATACATCATCCTACCTTTACCCCAGCCCGCATTTCAACCTCCAAAGTCCTCTTGATCCTTGCATGAGTTGTTGTCCTAAGCGGTGGCAAGTTAGAATAAGGGCAAGCCTATGGTAGACCCCCACTTTTAGATCGAGTCTTGAGTGCTATATTGATTTATCCCAAAACACATGAGAGTTGAGAGTTACATTCCTAAAGTGAGGCCTACATTTGAGTAATTCTTTTCTAACGGGGAAGTACCACTGACTTTGTGCGCCTAGATTAGGGGGGTCTCTTGATGCTTCTTGTCATGATTTTGGTTAGGTTGGCTAGCGGTTTTGTATGCTTGCTTGGAACCGAAGTCCATCTTGATTGGTGTTGTCTTTTTCCTCCATGGTTTCCTTGAAACTTCTTCACTTAACTTCCACCATGCAATCACTTTTGAGAGGGCGATCACCCTGCCTAATTGGTCTCATCGTTCTTGTTTTTCATGAATATCTTGCTTGGGGACAAGCAAGAGGTAAGCATGGGGGAGTTGATAAAGTGGATATTTAACGATTATTTGTGTTGAAATCATACCCCATTTTGGTTTGATTCGTCGTTTATACTCTTCTTTTCGCTTCCTTTCCCTCCTTTTGTTCCTCTTGACGTTTTTGTTGAAACCCAATATCTCCCTCTCATTTTTTGTTATGGTAATGGAATATTTAACTAGAGCTTTGAAGATCTGCTGGACTACTGCTAAGATCAAGCCTTCAGCTATCATCCACTTTGCAAGGAGCTCAAGATCACAAACCTATGTTTTGATGATTTGATGCTCTTCTGCAAAGGCAATGAAGCTTTTGTAGCTACTGTAATGAAATGCTTCAATCACAGCCGCAACTGGATTACAAGCTAATCATCAGAAATCTCAGTATACACTCGAGGTTTGCCCACTTCACTCAAGGAGAAACTGATTCATATTACTGGGTTTGCTGAACGATCTTTCCCAATGAGATATTTGGGGATGCCCCTCTCCCCCACCAAATGGTCTAAAGTTGATTGCAATTTCTTAATTGATAAGAGCACAATGAGAATCAGAAGCTGGTCCACTAGACACCTCTCTCTAGCGAGCACAGGTTATTAATTCAGTGTTATACACTCTGCATGTATATTGGGCTGCTATCTTGATCCTTCCCCAGAGCATCGTCAAGAAAATTGAAGAGATTTGCAAGAATTTCTTGTGGAGTCAAAGCCCATCACCAACCAAAATTCCACTCATAGCTTAGGAGAAAGCATGCCTTCCTAAAAGCTATGGAGGTCTGGGGTTTAAGAACTGTAAGTGATGGAATAAAGCAGCTGTGGCACAGCATTTGTGCTATGTTGCTCAAAAGAAGGATTGCCTATGGGTTAAATGGGTGAATGGTGTTAATTTGAAAGGAAATGATGTCTACTCCTACCAACTTCCCATGAACTGCAGTTGGTATTGAAGGAAGATAATAAAACTGAGAGGGCCTGGATCTAGATTGCTGCTGTTTAACCCTAAATTTTCACTAAATAAAACTAATAATAATAAAATCTGGGTTGCACTGCCAAAAAAAAAAAACTGCTACTAATAATTGAAGAAAATCAGAAAATAAAATTAGAAAATAAGACATGGGGAGAGTGGCAGGATTAAGTGAAAGGCAGTTTTCCACTGAAATAGGGTGGTTAACAAGCCCTAATTAGTGGGGCAGTTGGGTTTAAGCTCTATAAAAGGGAGCTGGCAGATTGTAGAAAAAAAGGTGGCAGAGAGGCAGACAAACAAAAAGATAGAAAAAAGAGAGGAAGGAAATGTGGTTTCAGAAAATGAGAGCAGAGAAGAGAAAAAATAGAAGGTAAAAGAACATCCAAGTCCATCCCCTTCAAATTCTTGCTTTTAAAACTAAGTCTACCCTTTGTTTTTCTCCTTTATGATTTACTCTCCTTCAAATTAGGAAAATTTTCAGTTCCTCTGTTATTCTCCTCTCAAAATTCTGCCTAAAAAGTTCTACTATTAAAATTACGATCTAAAACAAGAGAGTCTCTATCTTCATGACAACTTCTTCAACCAACATATATTTCTTCTATCCCCGTGTTTTCCTTTCTTAGTTTAGGAGGAAGAATGAAAGTGAGTAAATTTCCATGGCCGAAATCAGAGTTTCATGGTTGAAATGAAAAGAAGAAATGGCTGGAGAACAAAACAGAAAATACAAATGGCAAGAAAAGACTTGAAACCACAAAGTTTCAAACCTGCCTCAAAGAAACCAAAAGGTTTCAAACCTTGCCTCAAAGAAACACAAGGTTTCAAAACCTGTCTCAAAGAAACCGCAAGGTTTCAAACCTGCCTCAAAGAAACCACAAGGTTTCACAAATTATTTCAAAACAGAGGACTTCTAACGCCAAACCAAATGGTTTTAGGAAGTTAGATCATAAAATTCATGGGAAATTAAAAGCCTTAAAACAAATCAGAAAAAGAAAGAACAAACAAAAATTGGCAACAACGAGTCTGAAGCCACTTGGATTTGGCCTCTTTGCCTAAACTAAACTCTAAAAATTTGAGAACTCGCACTGCCAAAATTATTTTCAAGATTAAAGCGAAGCCACATGGATTCGCGATAATCTCCATCTTGTCCGTAAAGGACTACGAGATGAAGAGAAGCCATATGGATTCCCGACAATCTCAATAAAACTCATAAGAGCACTTCGAATCCATTCGGTTTCAAGGTGATTCTTAGGCTATTCACGAGCCAAGCCTTGTAAAAAGAAACAGAAGAAGAAGAAAAGAAAGTATGGCATTGCTGGATTTTACGAAAAACAAACAGATTGAATTTTATTTTACAAAAAAAAATAAAAATAAAAATACAGCAGTGTTATAATTTCCAGAAAACAGAACATGGAATATAAACCATGGCTGAAATTTAAAGTTATTGATTAAAAACATCAACTTTCAGTGCTGCCCCAAAACGAAAACAAAGAAGATGAATGAAGGGAGAAGAAATCCTAAATACTCAGTGAAGAATAACAAATAAATTTTCTCACTATTTTTCCAGAAAATTTCAGCAAAACATACATTGAATATTAAGGAGAGAAAAGAAGAGAGTTTATATAATGACTGAATTAAGTCTCCTAACCCTGCTAAACTCTGTTTAAAATTTAAAAAGAGACTGAAAATTAGGAGATCAGGTTTGACTTAGCCTGAGTAACCTGAAGGGAATATGACTTTTAAGGACTCTAGTTAGGGTCTGTTCTTTACGGCTGGATTTTGGAGTGCTGGAGCTGGAGTTTGCTGGAAGTTGCTGGAGGTTGCTGGAGTTTGCTGGAAGTTGCTGGAGGTTGCTGGAGTTTACTGGAACTTTTTGCTGGGGGATGGAGTTTGCTGGAAGTTGTTGGGGTTTGCTGGAAATTGCTGGGATTTGCTGGGATTATTATTTTTTGTGACTCTAAAGTGCTGGAACTTTTTTATTGTTTGTTGGAGTTTGCTGGGAAATGCTGGAGGCTGCTGGAGATTGCTGGAGATTTTTGCTGATTGCTGGAAGTTGCTGGAAGTTGCTGGAGTTTGCTGGAAAATACTGGGTTCCATCAAAAACAAGACGAAAAGAACAGACCCTTAGACCTAATCTATTTTCAGCAGCTTTAACGCTCAAAATATCAGGAAAAAATAACCTTTTGCGCTGAAAATTAGCCCGAAATGTAAGACTATGTTTAACAGTAAATACCAACATAAGTATACTGTTTTGAAAGTTGAACATAGAGGCGAAGTCCAAAAATACAAAAATTACAAAATAAATAAAGAAAATAAAAATAAAATGCAGTAAGCTAATAAAGTAAAATAACAAAATCACATAAACCAACACCTCAAGAACTACGACCAGTTTGATCCCCTCCAAAGGGGTACGTAGGCAACTCGTCAAATATGAGTACAACCCGAAAAATATAAAAATAAATCAAAACATTCAAACACCTCAAGATCTACGACCGCGATGTTAAAGACGTTTCCATTTGGTCATCAATCTTCGATGGATCAACTGACAATTTCTCCTTGATGAATCCGTCCAGATCAAGTGACAATTTCTCCTTGATGAATCCGTCCAGATCAAAGCCATTCCTGCTCTTGACATATTCACCCTCACGCAATCTCTCACTGTCCTTAGATTCCTCGTTTTCCTTAGCCTCTGACGTGTTATCTGATGATTCCTGTTTCTTGTAGGAGTCCTGCACTCCTGCTCTATGTTCAAGAACTTCTTTATGCTATCGAGTGCAGGATCGAGGATGTCCATGAACCCCATCACCCATGATGCATCATCAACCACTTCTGTGCGCTGTTGGATAAAATGCAATATGATTAAATCGATGATCATTCTATGAGATTCTCGTTACCGATTTCAGTTGAGCCATTATATTATCAGAAGTTAATAGGTGAGCCATACCAGATTAATAGACTGAAATATAAGTAACTTTAATGATGACAGGAGCTACACCAAGTCAAGATATTGGCATTTCCATATTTTTATATGTTCTACGAGTACATATATCTAACACATATGAATCGACACAAAGTCACCCCTCACAACTCACCCTTCTAAAGAGTGAAGGAGGCTCATACAACGGACCAAATCCATTATTCAATGCTTTTATTATATTTCTGTGTTCAGTATGCACATGATAAGGCTCAGGAAAAAGATCATAATCTGTGGCAGTAACTGACCTGCTGGAAGTAGAGGTCGCGGAATTCCTCAGCACGCACGGAATTTCCCTGGTCTTCCTCCATAGTTGCCCAAGTCATCCAAGTCACGTAGCTTTGTGAATTTATGTTCAGCGAGGATCTGAATAATCTTCTGGCTGCTGACAGGTTGCCAACTCTTCTAGGACACCCCATGCCTGTAGTACATTATGCAACACCATGATTGAATACATATTTCACATCTCTATTAAGATTTTTAGTATGGAATCCAATTTTTTTATCAATCATGAGAATTTTCTAAACGGTTAGGTTACTATGGAACTGATGCCCATCTTATCATCCGGTTCCTGCTTCAGATGCAAACAGAGATATTTGTGTCCATCACTACATTAAGGTTTGAAGGAGCTAGAATTCTGATGTCTGAAAGAACTAACCGCCCTACGATTTAAAATGTGTCTATTTCACCTTCTAAGTTCTACGGTACATTTGCATAGCAGAGTGATGCAAAACTTTGGAACAAATAATAGTACAGAAGATCTATATCCCTTATACAACTCAAATTTACATAGTAGCTCTATGGAGTTGATTTGGAATGGCCAAACAGATTTGTTACTTGCTTTCAGTAGGAAACCATGTCTAAGTAAAAAGTATGTTCACTACCCGTATGTCTCAATGTATTAGATAGTCACTTAGAATTCGAGAATATGTTCCTAAATTCACGAGCATCTCAATATGCAAGCTTCTATGTACATTGTCCTAGGCTCCTAGCCATCTATTGGAGGAAGAATGTTTCCATCTTCAAATGAGGAACTAGTAAGAAGAATCAAAATGTAAGTATGCAGCTACCTGGAGGCAACGAGCAGCACTTTCAGTTGTTGAATTAATTGACAGAGCTCTCTGGTACAATTCCCTTGCTGTAGATATATTACCTTCCTTCCATTCCATCCATCCCCATGCCTAAAACCAACACAAACAGTCAATTAGCTTTCGGCCAGATTACAAAATTGTGATAAGAAAACTATATCTGAAATTTTAAAGGCAAAGAAATAATTCCATCATCAAAAACCAACAATAACAAAGCAACAAAGAAATAACTGTAGGAACATATTAACAGTGTTATGCAATACATGGAAAGGAACCTTACAATCAGTGGCGGATCCAGGCACCTCAAGTGGGTGCCTGGGTCCCCACTTGGAGGTTTTTTTTTCCCTTTTTTATGGGTAAATTTGGAAAATATTTGTAGTAAAAATAGGTTAAATCTTATGAAAGGAACTCACTTGAAGTTGGTCTTGAATTCGCCACTGCTTACAATCCATACGGGTTGATGTCTAGGATCCATCTCCGATGCTCTCCTGAATAACACCCTGGAAACATTTGTAGTGGAGTGTTTGTACTCCAGCAAAGCATGAGACTGAAGAAGAACAGGATCCCTTGGATTGACAAGATGCCCGATCTTTAGAAGTTTTCTTGCTTTATCAACATACCCAATACTTTCCTCAAACATCCCCCATACATGCCATGCAAACCTGTTTTTGGGCCTTGCTTGGACAGCTTTCTGCAAATCATGATTTTAATCTGAAGATAAATGAACTAGCCTAAAGACAATTCAATGCCAAACAGAGATTTTTCACATATATTTTGATGAATCACTGACCTCAAACAAATATCGGGCAGCTCGATTGTTTTCCTGCTGCATCTCTAGTTGTGCCCAGGCCTGTTAGGGAAGATTAGGTTAACCCATTACCAAGTTATACTTTAAAGAAAATGAATGAACAAACAAAAATTTTACACCAATATTCCCAAGTTTGCAACAGCAAATGAGTGTTCCCATGCTTCCTGAAGACAGAAATTACAGTGGATACTCGCACCCTTGATATTTTTTGATTAACTTTTCTCTTCGAATATCTGAGTAAGTTAAAATATGCGCAAATCACGTATCTCCTTTGACTCTAATTGATCTTAATTCATACAGAATAAAAGATCACAACCATATTATAACTTAATAGTGGTCAAGAAAAACGAGGTTTCCCAACTCAAAGATTCTAACAGGAAAGTTAACTAAATAATGACAGGACAAAAGGGATTCACCAGAGATTATTCCATCTAGAAGCATGGGACTACTCATGTGTACAGTTTGATAACTTGAATATATTGTTATGCAAATTGAAACTTAGGATTATTGGTGTTAATTTTCACAAAAGGAAGAAACTTACAAGCCAGCTAGCACAACTTTTGGGGTTACACTTGGTGGCTTGCCTGAACAAGTACTGAGCCTGCCCATATCGATTAGCCTTAGCTTCGAGCAATGCAAGAGTCTGATATACGTAATCGTTTCCACCACAGTATTTAATAGCTCTACCAAGCAGATTTCTAGCCTTCTTAATATTCCCTTGTTGCAGCTCCAAAACTGCCCATCCATGCCACGCTGCAATGTGCTTCTTATCAGCAACTGTGGCCGCGTCAAATAGTTCTCTAGCTTTCCTTATGTTCCCCATCTAATTCTCTAGCACAGCCCACCACTGTATATAGATAGATCATTGGATAATATACAAAGAAACCTTAGGTTATAATCACATAATACTCATCATTGAATGAAAATGTCGATGAAATTAATATGAGTATTAGTTTAGTAGAACATCACAAACCTGCCAAATGTAGGCATTTTCACCCTGGGTAGCCTGAGAGCCTTTCTCATATATATCCCTGGCTTCTGATACTCTAGATTGCTTCCTTAGCACCTTCCCCATTGCAACATATGGCCTACCGTCTTCAGGCCAGTAATATATACACTTCAACCATACCAAATCGCTTCGTTAACACACAAATCCTGAATGATTAATTCTTTGTCCCAAATTACAAATGTCCGGCTTTGAAATGGCAGGCACTAGAGGGAAAAATTGTTGTCTAGAACTCAAATTATATTTAAACAAGAAACAAGATGACAAATTTGGCACAACCACAATATTGAAGTGAAACACTTATTGGTAATTGTTGAAACAAGACGATTTTCTAGCAGGTTACACAAAGTTTTGTTTCTTAGAACAAAATTTACACAACATATAACTACAAACCATAAGCTTCATGATACTTCACCTAGCAAAATCTTGTGGAACAAAATTATCATTTGCCCAATAATGATCCGATTTCCAGCAACTTTTGTTACTTCGAGCCCAAATATTTAGTGAGCGAATGAATACCTTCTAAGTAAGGTTATAACCGAAGACCAATTGGCAATAGATGGAGTAACTCACTAATAAACAAGTTCAAAACCCGTATTCATTGACTTATGTGCCTCCATTGTGCAAATAACTTATAGCCAACCCTCCATTAATCTAGGATGGATCACACTCAAAAATGGGTATTTTACTCTATAACATGATTATTTGCCCTAGTGTATACTTATAAACCCATTTAAAAAAATATATGAATATGAATTAAATAAAACAAAATATAACAAACATTAGTCTCAGTGGTACCTGCTGAAGTAGATTTTCAGCTTGTTGATACTGGAAGTTCTTAGTAAAAACCTTAGCTTTATACAAAGCCAAATCCAAATTAACCTTCAATGGCTGCTCTTTAACTACCCCAATTTCAGCTTGATCCCCTACTCTTCCCGGCTCGAATATCGGCAGCTTCTTCGCAAACTTCTCCAAGCTCTCATCAAACACCGATTTCTCTCTCCTCCCCTGTTCCTCCTCTTCATCATCATCATCACCGTCCGTTTCCTCATCATCATTATCATCATCTCCACCGTTGGATCGTATCAGGGGCCGACGAACAAGCAGGTCCTCTAAATTCTCTCTCNTCTTGAGAACAGGGGATGGACGGTCATTGTTTGATGGGGTGTAGGGGGGTAATGTGAGCTGCGAAACAGGGGATTTCAGGGACTTGATGGGGATTATTGATCTGGTTTTTTTGGGGTGTTTTTGGTTGTGTGAGGGGGAAAATGTGAAGGTTGAGTTTGATGTTGTAGTTGTTGTTGCTGAAGAAGAAGAAGAAGTTGAAGATGGTGATGAGAAGAGCTTCATTGCTCTGCTTTTCTCTCTCCTCCCCTGTTTCTTTGATGGTGGATGATAAAGAGTGTGTGTGTATGGTGTGGGCGCAACTAGTTTTAAGCGGGAGGTATTTACGTGGCTCCTGCTAGACCATTGGCTGAGCTGTGATGAGTTTACTCAAACACCCTTTTACTCTTTTGGTGTTAGAAGATTGAAAGGTATTGTTTATTTCATCGTTTTGATTCCGTATGCATTTCACTTCAATTCAATTCCATTTAGTTCGGGTTATATAAGTTTTAGGTGTGTAATTTATTTTCTCTCATACATTAATATTCATTCAGTTACGATCAGTTCAATTCCGATCAGTTCAATTCATCACGTTCCAGCTGATATACAATCATAAAAGTTTGGTTTAGCCAATCTTATTGCCACTGGTATAAAGGGTAGAATGGTAAAGTGAGCATCAGTTTTCTACCCTCCACCCAAGCCCGCTTTTGGCCCGGGGTTACAACGTTCAAAATTCCACCAACGTTTCTACCTGAAACACCAGATTTTTTGGGACACGTGGCATCCATTTGTTGGTTGAATATCTACCTTTAATCTTCAGGCCCATGCTTCCATAATCCTCTGACTGCCAAGGACCGAACGTGGCATATTATTTTTCGTTTCCCTTTTTTTTTTCTAATTTTTTTTGGTTAAAAAAAGAAAACGTCTACTCTTCCTATACAGAGAAGAGGTCTGTTACCTAATGCTGGGTACTTAAATTGAATGGTACTCCGTTGATGGTGTGTTCAATTTGCTTGAAAATATCTGAACTGAACGGCCTGAACTGAACTGAACTCAATTGAATGAATAGTAATCTGTGAGTGAAAAAATATATAGCCTGAACTAAACGACCTGAACTGAACTGAACGGCCTGAAATGGGATTGGTTAAGATGAAATGAACACACTCTTACTAAACGGAATGGTTAGACGACTCAATCTGAGGATAACTTTTAGCAATTTAGAGGTAATTTTTAGCGACTTAGGGGTAATTTATTACACAACTTGTGAGCTGTATTCTAACTTGTAACAAATCACTCCAAGTCGCTAAATTCACGTCTAAATTATATTAAAAAAAATCACCCTAGATTGATCCTCTAACAGTTAGACAGGTATATCTAAGAATTTGTGATTTATAAGACATCAATCAGAGCAAAGAGGACAAACAAATTGAAAGCGTAAAAGCACAGTTAAGCATTTACATTATCATTCACTACCAGAATCGAACTACATTCTTCAATCTTCAACAAAAACCAAGTTGCCAATTACAATACTCTTGACCTCCGAGGAAGTTAATTGAAAGAAAACTCCATCCTATTCTCTGTTCCCAAATGTTCATTTGCTCATTCAAGCACAGGAAGATGATCCAGTGACTCATCTTATCCT
>BSSO01008340.1:0-10219 GCA_030267885.1 Mesembryanthemum crystallinum | reverse complement strand
ATGAGATGCATGACGAGGTTACAATGGTGTTCATCGTTGTTGTGACCTTGTTTTACACGATAGGGAGTGCAATTGTATTTGTAAAATTTATATGGTTGTCGTAGTATTATATTTGATCTTATTATGAAGTACTTGCAGTGTGAGTAGTTGTGTTCATTAGTGTTAATTGGTGTTTTGATTGTAATTCTGTTGCTGATGATCAAGTTGAGCCTTCAATTGGCTTGAAAGATGGATGGTAAAGGGCAAACAAGTAATAAAGGAAAAGCGGTGAATTATGGTGGGAGTAGTCATCATAGAAGGCAAAGACGTCCAGTAAGTAATAATTTGTTATTATATATTATGTAAATATATTTTGATACGTAAATGAAGTAGGTGAATTTGTTTGTAGGTTCCTAACATGAGATCATTGCCGGAGAAAGTAGCCGTTCGTAAACTAGGATTCACCGATGCACAGAGGTCGTGGGTTGAAACCTCAACTTTTTTACTTATTGTCATTCCTGATATGTGTAATGGTATATTACAAGAATGAACATTGGCGTTGGATGTGTATACGATTAAAAGATAACTAGGTGGCATATAGGAAAAAAAAATGACGGCCCAAATCAATGATTAAACATGACGGCCCGCAAAAGGGAACCGGACTATTGATGGTCCCAATTTGAAAGTGTGAAACAAAGTTAAATAATTGGGCCGAGTTTCTTTACTAGACATATAAGTATTGTACATGAGCCCAATTGATATTTCAAAAACGAAAATTAGAATAGTAAGTGTATGTGTTGGTTTGGGCTTCTGCCCCAGATTTAGTATGACGTTGATGCTTATGACCTCTGCTAAGTGCATGTGATAAATTAGCGTCCCACCTAACTCATTGTGCATTTTAATTGATGGTCTTGCATACACAGTTAATTATAGTGCGGATATAATCTGTAGCGATTTTTTTAAGTTACTTGAAAGTAAAAAAGAAAGGAATCTGAGTAATAAGGTTGGAATAAAAAACCTACAATAATGTATTGATTGGAATAATATATTGATTGGACAATACAACTTCCTTACAAGTACGAAAGTTGAAACCGAACAGAACAATTACTCGCTGTCTGAACATTGTTGTAGTTCATCAAGGTAATGTTGATGCACAATTGGTTCTTCATCCACCTTTTCCTCCAAATAGGATTCATAAGTGCTGATAATATGTGTTAGTGGAGAAGTCATTGATAGCAAATACTCACCAGTTCCTGAGTAGAGCTCCTTTCTTAGATCGTCGTTCATGACTACTCCAACAATCCTTTCACATAACATTCCAACTTCTTTCTGAAAATCTTCAAGTTGTTTGTACTTGAGATTTTTTTGAATTCGTAGATCTATTGCATAATGAAGACAAATATGTTAAATGAGTAAACAATTAAAATTGAACATAAGTTTTGAACATCACTCACCTTTAGTCTTCTGGTTTTTGGGATTAAAAGTCGGAAGCCATATTTTTTGACATAATCTCTAAGGCTGTTTTTTTTTTTTTTTTTATACAACTCTTGTTTCGGTTGTAGTTCTACATATAAAGGCAATGTGACTATGGGTATTGCCAATTCACAAAAGTTTACGAGAATCAGAAGATTTATCTCCATGTACTTTGTTGGGCCCATTTTCAATTTTGTATTCCATACACGTGACTATTTAGTACATACAATAAAAGTAGGTGGTCCCCACCATTTGGTTGTGTAGTGGACATCATACCTTTCATGCTTAATGGCAAGAAAGATATCTAAAGCAAATTTGAGGTGGACAATGTTTGCTGTAGCCTATAAATATAGAGTACGATGTTGAATTTATGCATTCAAAATCGCAAATCATTTTCAATTGTTAAACGTAATTGATAATAGATAAGGAATACGAAGAAGAAATAAGGCAATACGAAAGCCTGATTCAGGCAACTCATGATGAAGTGTTCATTTTGCTTGAGCATCTGAAGCTAGTTGTCCACCCACATACATTTAAAAAGGTCATTAACATGCATCCCGCATTGACCGTTGTCAGGGAAAAGTACTACCAACGTATATCCGGCAGATGAGATATGTATGGTCTTTGTATTCATAAGTATTAGCTATTTCAAATCATGTTGCGTCCATTATTGTTACGTTATTATTTTATATCGTAATTTTATGTTTTAAGGAAATAAATGTGTAAGTCATTTTGTTCTATATTATATTAAACTATGGATGTTCTATAGACCTTTGGTTAAAACAGTGTTGTCATTTTGGTGACTCCATATAGCAGTACATGTTTTTTCGTTGGTGTCATTCAAAGGACCCCACACAATTGATATTGTTCTATAAATGCTGAAGACGTGTATGCTTCAATAAGTTGTTATGGAAATGATTCGGCCATCTAATTTATTGGGTGGAGATGGGAATCCCATAATCTCTCCAAAATGCAAATTTAGATGTCCAATATTAGATAGTATTTTTGGTGGGGGTATTCCATGTGATTTAGTTGTGGAATTAGTTGGTGAGAGTGGTAGTGGCAAAACCCAATTATGCATCCAACTAATACTATCAGCTCATCTACCATTTAGTTGTGGTGGTTTACAAGGAAGTTCATTATACATACACGAAAATGGTAAGTTTCCATTAAGGCGAATTAGACAACTCTTGTCAACTAATACACAAGGTATCCAATCCATGGGTTAGGATCCACTTGATTATATCTTCACAAAGAGTTTTTCTACTCGTGTGGAACTACTAGAGACTGTGAACGATATGGAGCCACTGCTTAGTGGTAGACTAAGATCTGGTCGGCCAATTAGATTGGTCGTAATAGATTGTATTGCTTCTGTTTCCGGAGTGAATTTAATTCAAATATTTCAGATATGTCACGTAGGTCATCTTTGTCTTTCAATTATCCCATACACTTCATGGGCTTGCAAGATCGTACGGTTTTGCGGTGGTTGTCACAAACCATGTAACTGATGTCGTGGGAAGCAATGTGCTAAGAATAGGCAACGAAGCTACGATGATTACATCCGGTCGAACGATATGTTCGTCTTTGGGGTTGTCTTAATCACATTATATTAATAGTCGTTTCTTTATTTCCATAGAAACGGATGGTAATTCAACAGTGGTGAAACACACCATCGAAGTAGTGTATTATCCATACCTAGGACGTAACTAGACCTGTCAAACGGGTCAGGCGGGTCGGGTTCGGGTCGGGTCGATCTCAATTTGCGGGTCTGAGATGCATTCCCATGGTAATATTTCTTGTGCTTTCCAAATTTCAAGTTAGTTTTTGCCGGTTTTTTATCGGTCGGGTCGGGTCGGGTTAACTCCATTTCTGTGCCTATTTTAGCAGGTCGGGTCGGGTTCGGGTCGGGTTGATCTCAATTTGCCGGTCTAAAATGTATTTCTATGATAATTTTTTGTATACTTTTTAGATTTCAAGTTAGTTTTTGTCGATTTTTTATCGGGCGGGTTGGGTCGGGTTTTCGGGTCGGGTCAGGTTTTGACAGGTCTAGACATAACCGATGTTCATTTGTAATTACAGAACATGCTGTCAATGGGTGTATGTAAGTTGTATGATATTCAATATTAATTTTGTGCTTAGGATATAGTTGTTTGTATTAACAATATTAAATTTCACCCATATGTAGGGTCAATTAAACATTTCCGTTGCTGATAAGAGGTGATTCAATTATCATGGTTGTGGATGGTTAAAGACAAAGCAACAGAATAATTGGAATTACAAGTAGGGATCTACTAAATCCAACTAAAGATGATGATGACATTCTATTTTATATTAACCTAATCATATATTATTTCCTCATTAAGAGTGTTGAGAGAAAGCCGAGTTTGGCATGGCTGGGTAGTTTTTATATATGATTTATCCTCAACATTTAAATGAGAGCTGTGCTAACGTGGAATGATTAGACCTTAGTGAGAGCGAACTCAAATCCTGTTAAAATAAACCCACCTACAGCTTGTTTGCATTATTGAAACTCCAACAGCAATTGTATAGGCAACAGTTAGAGGAATAATCAATGTATGCCTTAAGGGTAACCTATAGTTTTGAAAATAATGATTGTCACTCCAAACACATTAATTAACATAATAAAGAAGGGACCTTAAATCATTTAATCCACATAAAGTGGTTGCACAACAACATGTAGGACAATCATACTACAAAGAAGCTAGACAAAGTACGATACGTGATGGATTTCTCCCATCAATGGACCATTATACATATACACTTAGTGTATAAATTAGTTATTTCACACTTCAACTATATTTAACACATGTCAAGATGAGAGAGTTTTCCTTTTTCTTTCTCAGCATTAATGAATTAATTGTATCAATTAACATTAACTGCATTCACACTAGTAATTGATTTCTTCCATAAATACCCCTAACTCATTACTCAACTTTTTTTTTTACCTAGAAAAATTAAATGCGGAAACTCAGCCTTCTCCGAATCCTCCACCACCGCGTCAACCTCCTGTCACCGAGTCTTCAACCGTTGTCACTACCGCGGCTTCTTTCAACTGTCTTACTGTTTTTACCATTTTTCGCAACCCTTTCTTCCGCCCTTCTCGAAGTACCCAATCCTCCGTCGCTTCGAGGAGGACATTAATGGCAACTCTCTGTCACTCCACTCCCCCTCACTATTCCCCAATTAAACCCACAACAGCAAATCCCAAACTCATGTTTTCCATGGCTTCAATGACAAGCGGTTTCAATGGTAATAAAAGCGGCCCCCACCACCTTATCCCTCACTTTCTCTCTCCTCCCGCATTATCAGTTACCCAATGCCAAATCATCCCCATTTCCATCATTGTTGAATACACAGAAAGAAAACTCAAGCATCCATTAAAATGGACACCAACCATCACCACCCCCACAGCCACAACCACCGCAATCACCGGCGCCGCCGTCACCCACCACCACCTTCACCACCGACCACCACGTTGACAGTGGCGGGATTGGTGGTTTCGAAGGTTGTGAGGTAGGTGAAGGCGGGGATGGTGACGGTGTCCGAGCTGTGACGAGAAACAGAGGAAAGAGAGAGGAGAGTATGGAGATTGGGGAGAAATGTTGAAGAGTTACGAGAGAGAGAAGGGTCTAATTGTCATTTTCATACTATTACATTTAATGTGATTTTTAATTAAAGGCTCACATTTATTATTTTTATTTATTTATAGTGGAGTGTAGCCAACTACTTTATACACTGAGTGTATTTGTAGACATTTCCCCCATCAATATAGAAGGACTAAACCATTTGATTCACAAACAAAACAAAAAAAGAGTTGAAAACCTACACATGCATCTACGGCCCACCTTCACGTGAATTTCCTTTAGTATCCTGACCTTGAAGAATCAAGGTCGACAAAGTCTTTTTGTAAACACAAATTTCTAGTCTAAATTAAATAAGACAAGAAATAAGGAACAAATTTAATTTGTATTGATTTGAATGTATGGGTACAATTCTCTGTGTATCTGTTACAAAGAATAAATAAATAAATCCTCTAATTCTATCTCTAAACTTTTGTTTGTTCTTGAAAGAGGGTCTTCGAATACTTGAATCTCGATCAAGAGTGACGCAGGAAATGCTCTAGTAAGGTTTTCTGCTTTTTAGTTTCCTATCCCTTCAATGAATGAGGGAGTCTCGTATTTACAGGGAAATTCTGAACCATTTGGCGGGCTTCATCCCTTTTGTCGACCTTGTAGTCACAAATTGGGCCTAATTTAGTGATTTGGTAGTCTAATGTACGACTTGGTAGTCTTCTTTATAGGGCTTGGCCCATTTAACTATTTACTTGGGCTAACTGATTTGGATCTGCCCAAGGATTAAATATAAGCCCGTTTGGCTAATTTTGACTTCTAGGCCACAATAATTTTAATGGGGAATATTAATTAAATTAGGTTAAATAATTTATTTTAACCCAAAATAATTAATTAATTTAATGAGGCATACTAATAAATTTTTCATGCCTACACATTCATCAGCATTTTCCCCTTATTTTTGGCTGATTTAACCCTTTTGGATGCCCTTTTTCCATTTGTTGGAACAGTAGAAGGTGGAGGTGGTGGTGGGGCCGAGGCTTGTGGAGCCATGGGAGAGTTGTCCTCCAACCTTGTCAGCATCCTTGTTAGCCTTGGAAGTGGGTCCTCGAGGCCCATAGTACACAGCAACTCCCCTTTACGTTGGGTCCACATCAGACGTTGGAGGAACTCAACTACCTCAGTTTCAAGTTTATTGATCTCTTTTTGGTTGTACTGGTACAAACATTTTACCACTTTTGGGGAATATGATGTACCGTTGGACTTCATGCTATCATATACAAGACATGAGATATTGAAAGGCATAAGAATTATGACGATGGGTTGGGAAAAGGGGAAACAAAAGAATAAAGTGAACATGAATGACCATTCCACGTATAAGTGATAAGATGAAGTAGAAGCAAAGTGCGAATTCAATTCTCGTACAAATGATATGGAAAATATATTAAGAAAGGAATTTTTNTTGTAAAACAATGGCAAATTTATTGAAGTAAATTGTATGATAAGAAAGAGGTAGGATTATTTGACCATCATTTCCTCGGCCACCATTGAAACCAACTGAATATGAAGCCATCTTCTTTACACAAGAAAATACAATGTTGAAAGAAGTGTAAAGAAATATGTTCTTGGTGCAAAGATTTCATACGGGTTTAGGTGGTTTTAATAGTGGATGAAATGGTGGGTGGTTGGGAAAAATGAGGCATATTTCATGCAAGTCTTTATTGGTAGTGGTAACATTGTAGTATTGTGTATTATCCCATAAATAGCAACAATTTAAATAAGGTAACAATATTATTATGACTATAAAATGCACTAAGTCATTGTCGTTGTTAACATTGCACATTAATATGGGTAATTTATCCTTATTTAAATTATGTATGACTTATCTTTAAACTGCAATTACCTAGATAATTTTGTGGTGGCCCCTCTTCAATTGCAAGCAAGATGATAATATTCACATGGGCCTATTTACATACAAATAAGTATTTATAGAGTACAATTGTGACCGAATATTGCATTGTGTTGCCGAATTTTTTGACTATTTTGTGGTGGCTCCTTTTCAATTGCAAGCAAGAAAATAATTTAACATGGACATTAATAAATATTTATAATAATCATTCTTCAACATAACTATATCCTACAACCGTAATGGAACCTATGAAACCTTCATTGAAAAATACCAAGTATTCATAACAAATTGGGAACACACAAAATTAGGTGTATGTGACCGAATAAGTTAACGGCACGGGAGGGTCAGCCACTCGGAATATATAAACATATGCCTTACTACGATCACCCTCTTAGTCAATATGATAGAAACGGAAAAACTCGATCACCAAGACATCTGATTCTTCCAAGTTGTTGTCGAACACAAACTTTTGCCACCCAAGTTTGAAGTAACATTGCCCGGTCCTATTCCACCTACAGCCGACTATCCACCACTTAGAATGATCGGAATTCAAGATCAACCTAACATCATGGCTGACACGGGGGATATGAGATGAAGCAAAATCATTTGGAATAGTCTGCGTCAAAGTCCAAAGTAAACTAATTATGAATTACACATTAGTGTCTCAGTTACTTAAATCATTACATAAAACACATAAATGATTGTGAACAGTGACGTACCAAATACATTCCTGTGTAGACATTGGCATCCTCCAACGGAACTGTTATGATCGGAATGTTCATATTCACAACTATCGGATGAATGGCATACGAATAAGCTCTTACCAATGCGTTACGAACCTCAGCATTCATGACCTCCCTCCGAGATGAAATGTGTTCAATTCACCGTTTGACATCTTACAATATATAACAACATGAGCTTCATCATCAAATATATTATTTATTCGTTTAATACAATAATAAATTATTAGATCAATTGTGAAATTTAATTGAACGTACAAAGTACTTACTAGGCCTATAATCCGCATCATCCCATGAATCCCCCTCTTCTCCACCATCCTCCGGTGCAAGACCATCAACGGGATCTGCATTGTCCTCCACTTGAGCTCCATCGTTGTAACTAACCTCGACACCGTCATTGCCTAATATTTTCACCGTAAATGTATACGGTGGCACAAAGGTGTTAGAAAAAACCAATGATGATTCCGTAGAAACGTATGAAGTCATCCCAACCTCGTGCGAACCAATACATTGTTCGATTCTTATATGTCTTGACGCAGAATTCTCGCCCGTCTGGACCAACAATCGTACAATTCTTTGGGAGATGGTGTCGGGTCTCATCTACCCATTTTTGCGGGATTCTCTAATAATCAAATTAAATAATCATTATAACATAATCAAATTATATATTATATGTCATACTTAAAATTATCATATCATTAATAACTTAGATATTAATATGGGGCACCAAACCATAAACTTACAATTTGCCTTCGTAGTTACCCAATTTAATTGGCTTTATAAAGGTGGGCTCCATGGCTTACCAATTCTTCAATCTTCTTTATTTAGCTACAGAAATTTCACAAACTTTTAATTAAGGAACAATATATAAAATTCTTCATTTTCAAACACAAAATCAATCTAATCCAATCTCAAATGTATGCTAGTCAAATAATAAGTCAATATGTAGTTTCGATAGTGGCGAAAAATTTGACCCCAACCATTCATAACAATTGCCGTAGATAGACATTAGTAATACAATATGAAACAACTCAAATTTTAATTCTACACGAAATAAATAATAACTCTATGTTATATAAAATAGTAGTACAAAACAAAGAAGAATTATTATTTACTTACCTGAAATGACAATAACCTTTGAAAATGGATGAAGAAAGCAAAAACAACATTTGCCTATAAATACTACACTACCTCATACCCATCCCATGGTTTCGGTGATAAATTTGGTAGTTGCTGATTGAACTACACGTAATAAAGATGTTCCATTACTTACCCCAAAACCACCTAGTATACTAGCATGCATCCCTAGGACATAGTGAAGCTTACTTTCACACTTACATATTTCTACACATAAAGCATGCATGCCAATGCTTTATCACTTGTCCTTTGACAGCTCATGGCATTAAAGGAACTAAATGACAAAGGTTCATATTGAGGTTGGAGATGAATCACCATCTACGGTCTTGGTTACATTGCCTTTGTCTCACATATTAGAAACAAATGGTCATCCAACCCTTCACAATTCCTACTTTTTATCACATGGCTCAATGACATGGCTTTTTGTTATTGGATGGTTTGGTAAAACATGGATCACCAAACCCTAATTGAAAGATATATGGAAACCCTAAAACATACCATAATTAGAAACCCTAAATAATACCCTAGTTGAAAATCCCTTTCATATCCTCATTGAAACCCCTTATTTATACCATGAATAGAAACCCTTTACATTACCGTTCACCATTAACCCTATATCAATCCCATTTGTTATTTATAATATAATTTCTAAACATTGAATGAGTAATTCGAATAAATAAATAAATTTCATTGCATAAACTTTACAAATATATTAATATTGCAACTATATCCACATCAATAGTTTAACGGTTTTCCATCAAAAATTGGCGGGATTTCTAAGTGTGCACACTATCATGGCTTAATCATCCCTCGTAACAGTACCAAGTTAAAAGTTATCCCTCAAATATTAAAAATTATTCAAAATAATTGATCTTTTTTCCAGATAGTGATATCCCACTTGACGTTGTAATCCATTAGGTAGCCACTAGTTATTCATTAACAAAATCATAACTTATTGAATCCACACTTAGTCTGACTTTGCCAAAATCATGAAGAATCAATTTTCTTTTCTTAAATCCTACGGACATTAATCACATAATACATTCCCATCACTTATTAAATCATGACAATTTACCAAGTTCTCCAAACTATCTTTACTTATTAATTATTAGGAAAATTTCACGTGGTACCCCTGAATTTAAGAGAAATTCACATCGTGCCCAAAACTTTGAAAACCTTCATATGGTACCCTTGTACTTTGAATTCTGTTAAAATGGTAACTTTCCGTTAAAATTTGAATTTTTTTTGCAAAAATTCCAATTTTGCCCCCACCTATATTTTGAACGTTACAAATTGATGAGTATATTATTTGACATGTTTTTATAGGGTATAGGGTAAAGCGCACTCATTTGATAGGTTTTAGGATGATTATATCATTTTTTAGGAGATTT